>NDXB01018757.1:44093-59280 GCA_002631895.1 Agapornis roseicollis | reverse complement strand
AAATTCCTCTTTTTTTTTTTTTTTTTTTTTTTTTTTTTTTTTTTTTTTTTATTAAGGGCATAGAGATGAAGAGATGGAGATGTGCAAATAGAAACTGAAAGCCATGATCTAACTTTGAGTTTCTAAGAAAACTGATTATGCTTTTTTCCCTGTGTAGTAAGAATGGGATACTGGCATTTCAAGAGAATAATTCAGACTTGGTGCAACTGCACTTTGTTATAGTTCACTGTTCAGATCTTTATTGTTGTTTCAAATAATAGTAGTTAAAGTCAAAACTTAGCACACAGCATGTTTGTCTCCATGGCTAACAATAGTGATTCTTCCCATCAGCTTCCTAAAACAATCAGACAAAAATTACTCTGCAGGTATAATTCCAAGGCTGAGGTAGGTAGACCATATGTATCACCTAAAGCAAGTGTAACGATCAGAGGAGTTGCCAAATCAACACACACTGGGCTCCACTTCTTCTCTAGAATTCCCATTTTCTGAAAAATAGGGAGTCTGTTTGGAACTTGCATATGCTGAGCATCTCCAGCACATCTCCTTCATAAGTCAAGTGTATAGCACATGTACTGTGTCCAGCCAACTGGATTCTTTCTTAGTTCCTAATCTGGGTTTTTCTCAGCCACACATAATTTGGGCAGTTTGTTAATCAAACACATTATCAAGTCACTTAGAAAACTAAATCCTATTCTGTTTTATTTCAATGCAACATCTTTAATTTATTCTTTTACTAGTCAGATGATTATAACAATTATAATAAAAAGGTATGGAGGAGAAATGCAGATCCACTTGTCCAAGCCCCAAGCTACTCAATGAGGTTAATCAGGGAGGCGGGGCGGTTGTTTCCTCTGACCACATTATCAACATACCTAGTTTTGCTATGCCTTACCCTCCCCTTTTTAAGTCAATAGGTCATGTTCAACACTGATTTATGCCTTTCTTTGAGCTTTATAGCTTATTACCATAAGCACATGACTTTGTTAGAGGCTTGGACCAGTGGCAATAAGGTGGCAGGTCTCTTGGCACAAAGAAAGGTATTTGATGAACACAAGGTTAGCCGCACCTGATAAGCATTCTCACTGACACTACAGAACTGACCGTTATGCTTAACGATATGCTGCAAAGCAATGACTGAAAAAGCACAAAAATCTCTCAATAAAGTGCAGATATTTATCTGGAAGTGCTTTTGAGTAGTTTAAGCTTAAGCAACATTTATTTTTACTAAATAGAAGTTAAAATTCAAAGGTAAAATTGTGACAGAGTTAGCAAATAAATAGCGATAATATGCATGTAATATGCTATAATTATAAATATAGAAATCAATATATTATATACTATTATTATATATTGTATTCTTTTACATACATACTGCTTCCAGTTAATCCTCTTCAAAAAAATGTGTGATTTGTAACTTTAGTGTTCAAATTTTTCATCTTAATATGAAAAATCTCTCTTAAATTTTGTGCATGAAAATAGCACCATGTAAAACAAGACAGTAAAATGTTATTGAAACATTTCCATTCTTTAACTCTCATTTTAACTGTGCACTCTTACAGGGTTTCCTCTCATAATTAATGAATGATGAGTGCTCCAAGGCTACATGTGTATTTATACGACAATGCGAATTGTTCAGGAACTTCCAGCAGCAGGGTAATACAATATACTATAAGAGTTCAACATGGGTTAATTGCTCTGCAAAACGGGTATCTTTTTTTTATGACTCAATCCCCTTTGGGAATGCCAAACCTCCCCCTGCCCTGACAGAAACGGTGCAAGCGGGGGGCCCACTTTGTTAACAGGAAGAATATCTACTGATTTTACATAACAAAAAAATAAAGAGAAACATATTTTGCCTTCAATTCCATGAAAAATCAGACACACAAGGTGCGTGACATGAAAATAGGGACCTAATTGTTTAGCGCCCTAAAGAACTGTTCACAACAGGTGGAAAGAAAGGCACGGAAAATTGATGCAAAAGAGATGACAAATCCTAATACAGAAATCTTTCAGCAAGCATGTAATGAAAAATGGTATTGCAGCGAAGAGTCTGGGAATGGCACAGAACCAAATCAGTGCCAAAAACTTCCGAATTCCTCCCTTTCTACAGGCAAGGAAAGAAACACACTGTTGGCTTTATTACAAAAATTTGTGCATGATCTTTTGTCATCAGCCTGAAGGACAGCTTTGTCTAACACTGAATGATGCAAAACACTACCAACAAGTGAATGGAAAAATAAAGTATGAAATATTATACATTTAAACCTAAATTAGCAATTACTGTTGAAATTAATTTAAGAGAAACAAACATTATGTTATTTGAGCTAATCTTTATTCACCAAAGGAAAGCACAAAATATTGAATATATAAAAAAAAAAAAAAAGGAAAACAAGCATGGAAGTAGTTATTCCAATGCACTAACTTCTTTCTTTTAAGATTAAAAAGCCCTTCAACCCTACAAATAAAAAAATAGAAATTCAGAAGTTAGTAACTCAAATGACATGAAGATCAAAGGAAGATGATATTATATCATGGCTAACTTGAATGAGAGGAAGGTAGATTAAAAGCATAAAATTCCTTTAAGAGCAGGTCTATCACCACTAGTATCTAACTTTATGTTTTAAGCTAGACATTCATCAAATCAAAGCATTCCTCTTCCACACTACAGTTTTAAAAAAACAAACCAAGGGATCTAATATTTTAAAAGCAATTTGTGAGAGCTTTCTGCACGAAGAAGTACTCATTATCCAAACCAATATCCTATTTTTGGCTATGGTATCTGTAGAAAAGTTTACATAAATTATATTTATGTAATTTATAATACAAACAGCATTTAAACACAGCTGACTGATTTATCAGCACACATTTTTAAAATATCCATCAGCAATGGTTGTTTCCTGAGAGAAAGGCATCCTTCTTGCCCACCATGGTATTTTCCAGCTCTCCAATGCACATTCTTGAGGAACCAGGGCATAGGGGTTTAATTTTTACAAATTGTTAATGTTGGTGATAATATTTAGTTCTATTTGGCTATTAATGTGCTAGGATAGTCTTACCATGCTAGAAAAAAAATATTACTCTTTGAAGACTTTGTACTTCAACAACCTATGCGCCTTCAAGAGACAAAACCACAAGGCCAGTGACACAATTTGCAGTTGGTTTTGACTAAGACAGCAGAACGGCTTCTTCCTTCCACCTGAGCCTAGATTATGACAGATGGCTAGTGAAAATAATATTAAAAGTAGTAAAAAATTTTCATGGCTTTTAAGAAAATGGTTGATCAAGTTGAGCCAATGGCTGTAAGAAGAATAACTGTAGCTTGGAGTTACAGTCCTTGTGGAATTCTGAGGCCAGAATCTGAGAGGGGAGGCTTTAAACAGGTATGCCTGATGATGGAATGAAAACAAGAAGTGTGACACTATGGCATATTTTGCGAAGGCTATGTTAATGCCAACTTTCTATCTTTAAATGACATTTTAACCCACTCCCCATGACTTACCTGATTTTAATTTTTATTTTTTTAAAAAAGTATTGTTTAAATAGAGAATAAGGGAGATCACTGAGGTACATGGAATAACTAAACATGAGGTCCTTGTGTTTACACAGGGTAAAACATTACAAGGATTTGGAAAAAGTAAAAATCACTAATACAAAATACAGTTTGTCAATCTCAACTTGTTTGCTTGTGCCTCTGAAGTGCCATTCCAATCTCCTTCAACTATACACTACTCCTACTTTTCACTACTTCGTACCTGTATTAGTAGCACACATATTTGAATACCACTAAACTAAACACAACTAAAAGAGTTTTTAAAATAAGTTGTAATGTTCACTTTCCAAGATTAGAGCTATAGTACAATTTTTAAAAATTCAGCAATATGAATCTAGAAAAGCATAAAAAAATTAAAAGGGTAACAATGATGTAAAGGATTTTATTTTTCAAAGTTTTTAACTGTTTGGATATTGTTTATTCTAAGCTGACATTTTACATAAATATCCTATTCAGCAAATATGAAAGCAACTTCATCCCACATTTCATTTCCACTAAAATTCACTGGTTCTGCGTCAAACTCTTCCTAACAACAGCACTTTGTGCTTCCTAAATACTGGGGAAAAGAGATCCACAATGGCATTTCATATAGAACGTATTACATGCTGGCTTAATCATGTATAAATCAAATCTGCCAACTAAAATGTTAAAACAGGTTATAAAACACTGGTAAGAATAAAACTGAAATATACCTAATAATTTATTTCTTCATTAAATACTTGTGAAATCATTCCAGCCACTTGGAGTGTGGCAGAAATGCTTCTTTATCAATTTTAAATTTTGTGAATCTAATAAGAATGTCTCTAAAGTGTAACAGTATCACTTATCAGATGCATCCTGAAAAGTAATAGTTTCATTCTTAAATCATGCAATCCCAGGCATACTTTGAGGAGAGGAGAAAGAGTAAGAGAAAGTGGAACTGTTTCTGGCAAGCTTAACCTGTTCAAGTGGCATTAGGAAAAATATCTTCTGAGATAATGTTTCTGAAATGAAACTTACAGAAAGAATTTCCTTTTACAGGAAAAACCAAGGGAGTTTCTAATGTTTGGTAAGGATTTTGAATTTTAGTTTAAGAAACAAAATTGGAAATGCTTTAAAAAATAACCTCAAAAGATTTATATAGAGCCTTTAACATAAACCATAAAAGCAGTATTAACAATTTAAAACTATATGACATTTAAATAAATCTTTATTTTGCAATTAGACTACTGCCACTTAATTTCTGATACCTACAGGTGAATTCACACTGTGTCCATTACCTTACAACGCACAAATATACATCAGTGATAATACAGTGTATATGTTAATATGCAAACCACCAAGGCCTGCCATCTGGAGAGCTAATGAACAATCAAGGGATCCCAAATTAAACTACAGAATTTTCCCTTAGAATCTTTAGGACAACACTGTCAAGTCCAATCTATTCACTTAGCCTCCAGAATCAATTTTTCAAACTTTATGACAGGTCTAATAGTTTCCACCTGTTTCTTTTGCTTGACTTTTGACTGGCACGTTACCAGCCAGGGTGGAAATGCAGACAAAGACCCCTATTAGGCTCCGGCTGTTTCTCTACTGTGAGGTTGCTCAGCCATTAAATTAGTTCCAGCCCACTTTCTGCTTCCACGTCTTAATTTTGGGGGGTATAAAGTCTGGGGAGGTGGAAAGGAAGAGAGACAAAAATTTGACATCCAGTTGGTGGGAAAGGTATAAGAAAATATAAAGTAATGAAAGTTAAATGCTAGATTTATTTATAATATACTAAACAGTTTACTAACTGAATTTACTACTAATCACACTAATTAAATTCTTGAGGTGTCTGTATCATATTTTCAATCATCACAACCTTGGTAAAATTTGAGAGACCCTGAGAGAGTCGATCATGTAACAAGTGCTCACTGTAACACAATGATTACATAAACATGGTATTGCATTTTTTTCTGGGAACCAAGATTAATCAATACATACCTATTTTTCGTCCAAGCAAAGAAAATCTTTTTTTCTGGAGATAGAGTCTCCTTTCACTGAGAGTTGTCAATTAGAAAAAAGTCTCATACGCATAACCTAACAAATTCATATTGGTTCATTTGGAAGTATCTCAAAAACCTGAGAACTTCTTTCTTGAATAAAAATTACCTAACAGTACTTACATTAATTTGTAGTGATTTATGAAATGTTATCATATGTGAAGTCTCTCTTTGCTGAATTGCAAGTCATATGGACTACATGATTCTATTGTCCATGACAACAAAGTATTTACAATAATGTCAAACATAATACTTATGACAAATATTTTAACTTATTAAAACAGAAGCAATTCTGTAAAACAGATTTAATTGTTCAAATTATAATCTGACTAGGATCATCTTCCCACTATAAACTACTTAGAGCCGTTTTACTTGAAAAGCGACTACTCAAACTGCATCATGATGGGAAAAATCTCGAAGACCTACATCTGCAAACACTTCATTACATTTGGACTACCTCAATGTAAAAAAGCAACCTGAGTGCGGACCATTCTTCTGGTACAACACTTTAAACATGACAGTAAAAGTTCTACAGTCATTGAAAAGCCAAGACCACTTCTCTTAGCTCCCTTGCCTTTCTTGATAATATAATTACATATAAATTGGCTAGACATGATTCTATTTAGCCTGTGACATCTAAATAAATTCACAAAACCCTGAATTATATACCTCATCTTACTGTGAATAATGTTACTGAGAACCACCACCAAAAACAACCACCCAAGAAGGAAGGTCTTGACCTATTATCACTTCATTACTTTCTTCACAGTACTTCTTCTTTCAGTCCAGCTGGCTGAACATGTTGCAAATATTAAAAATTAAGAAGAAATTGCTACAAATGCTTCTATAAAATACCTCTTTTCTTTGTGGCATCTTATTCAACAAGCATGTTTCTCTGTGTCCAAAAGCTATTGCAAAATCAATTGCAAGATGAAAATGTAGAGCTGGGGGAAGGGAAGTGGCAAAATTGGACAGCAACATTTTAATAATGTTTAATAATGTTGCACTCACAGAGAATAGTTTCCAATTAAAATACGTTTTTAATTCCAACTGTCTCTAAGAATTGCAATGTTTTAGCATAGATCAAAATTTATTAATTCTTTCATAGTGTCAACTGTAAAACTATGAACTGATTATATACTGTTACAACTCATCCTCCTTTACAGATTTTGTGTGCATGTATTATGAACTAAATCACCTTTACTACTTGCAAAAAGGCATATTCTGTGACTTTTAACAGTCTCAGAATTTAGGCTCTCTAGCTGAGAACTAAATCTGCTATTGCTGGTTAACTAATCAGTTACAATAACATTCAAGATGATTTAACTGATGATGTTGTTTAAAAAAAAAAAAATCCAAAACAAAATTCCCAAGGTTATTTTCAACAGTAAATTTAATCTGCAATTTCTGCAGGTAAATTAACACTGATACTCAAAACTAGCTGGCAATAAAAGCTATAGCTGCAGGTCAAAACACACATAGAATAACCTGTCCTGAAGAGCAACAACTCCCATAAGACTTCATGAAACATAACAGTATAGTCTTTGTACATTGACTCCAACCTAAGATTTAGTAACTGTGATTTTCATACCACTTAATCCCATTCAAAACTCTAATGAAGTACCTTCTCAAAGGTATCCCACAGCTAATTCACACAAGGGTCATCTATGTGATGATGAAAGAATGCCTAGCATAGCCCTAATCAATGTTTAAAAACATCCAAACAAACCACTAAAGAGCATTACAGTGAAATACTCAATAATAGGAATAAGAGAAAACAATAACATTAAAATTAAGGCCACAATCTACTTTATATTATTTTTGCCAAATAACTAGCTTAGAAAATAACTTGTACTAGAAAATGCATAGAAACTCCTAAATATGTATATTTAATACCTTGACCTTTCCTACGGTGATGTTCATGCTTTGCCAGAGAAATAACGATTAAACTACAGTACCAAGAAAAAGTTGTCACACACAGATTTTCCCACCCTTTATGTCTTAATATTATCAACCAATGCTCTGTGAACACAAAGATAAGCAAAGATATTTTCTGTCCTATCTAGAATATAATAATCTTTGGTTGGGTTTTTGTTTGTTTGGTTGGTTGGTTTTTTTTGTTCTGAATATCATGCGTAACTATAATTGTGAATTCCAGATCAGAAAGCTTATTTGGTATGCTCTAGATCACTTTCTTACCCATCTAGAAGATTTTGTGTTGTTGTAGTAACTTCACTAAAAAGAAGAATCTTTCCAAGCTTCTTTGTTTGAAGATTCTGTTGATATGTCTTCAGGCTGAAATGTGCAGATGAGAAGCTTCCTGTCTCAGTGATGACTGGCATGAGAGATGGTGTTATCTCCATTTTTGATTCACAGGATGAAACAAATTTAAGAGACACCTTGCTGGATGCCCTTAATCCTTCAGCATCTACATTTCCCTCGAGCCATTTCAGAAAAGCAAGATGGATTTCCTGTAGGCAAAGGGAAAAAAAAAAATAAGGCATAGAAATAAAGATCACCACATGTAAAGACATACAGACATTCTTCCAAGAACATTTTTATTCAAGCCATAATCTTCTACTTCAAAATAAGAAAATTAATTCCATTTCCTCCTCTTTTTCTGCTTGCTCTAGTCCAGCCTAGCCTGACTACTTGATATTGTCATCCTAGGCTTGAAAGTATGCTCCTTTCCTGGAAATCCTTTAGTCCATTGCTAAAACTCAATTCGAAGGATACAGCAGCAACCAAGAAAAACTTAATCTCAGCAGAACACCTGTTAAAAGGGCTCATATCTTCAGGTAGTGGAGTGTCACTACTATTACCTTAAATATAGACAAAAAGTAGGTGTTAATCAGCTAGCTAAAAGAATAATGTAACTCAAGAATGCATACAACTAGGAAAATTCTACCATTTATGAAATGCAGTTATATATATGCTCTGTTGCCCTGTCAATGGCATACCTAGCACACAATTCTGTACAAAACATTTTAAATGTGAAATATAAATGTACACACATATATAATTTTATGTATCTTCGATTTTTCTGTCCTTTGCTTTAGGATGTTTCAAAATAAACTTTTGTGAATGTGAAGAGATTAATTACTGGAATTGCTACCTGTCTGGTGACACCCTGAAACAACTGCTCCACATTCATAGAACTCTTTCTGGAGATATCTAATTCTATTTTGAGAGTTCTGATGTGAGATGCTTGCCATGTCTTTAGAAACCATAAGTTAACAGTTCACAAACACAGATGTTGGCACTTCTTACTGCTAAACATGTAGCTTAAATTTCTAAGAGCTCTCCTAGAGTCAAAGTGGTTGTTTATGTGATACATGAAACCATAAAAATTGTGGTTTCTATCCTACTGACAAAAAATGTACTAGTGATTCTTGCCCTCAAATTTTTAAGAGGAAGACATTTGACTTTTAAATAAAAAACTTCTAACCAAACATATGCTCCTCCTTCCCATTACCGCCATATCTGGGAACTGAAATATGAGTGTTCCCTGAGTGCTGAAGACAGGACTAAGCTCTCTTGCCTTTGCTTGAACAAGATATGTCTGAGCTCCAGGCCAACTCTTTAAAACCCACAAACCACAATTAAAAGCAAACTTCCTATAAATTGTTATCTATCCAAGGAATTACTCCAATTTTCCAAATCCCATTGTTCTACCTTAAAAAGGAGTGAGAAAAGTGGTCCTGTTGCTAACACCTTTCTATAGATTTTCCATCCTCAGAAACTACACATTCTCAAGTTTCACATGGACACTGCTTCTTGTGTAATGTTCTTTGTATGCTGAATGTCAGCAGACATACTGGTTTGTGGTCCTGTAGTATGGGTAGCAGAGCATAACACGAAGAAAGCAATACTCTTTCCAAATGCAGTCAGGCACTAACTTTTAAGTCCCAGGACAATTTAAGAGTGATTCAGTAGCTAAATTTTAGTTACAGAGAAATTATTTCTCATTTCTTTTTTTTTTTTTTAAAGCTCCAGCTGAACTCTTTCCATCTAACTTCTGCTATAAAATATACTTTAAATATTTTCTTCTCTTTTCTTAGTTTTTTGGGGTTTTTTTGCATTTGCATTGTAAATGATGATGTGGCATTAAAGGTTTTATGAGCATTTTGTTGACTTAAGTCTGCACAAAGCACTTGTATCTTCAGTTAGTGTAATATCACAGCTTTGACAGACTGCTGCTAAATTCATTACACACTATCCTTCTTGTTTTACACACACAACAGTAATTCATTAGCTGTAACTGATATTTTAAAAAACTATAGCTTTTACTCTTGTCAGGTAGCATATGGAAAAACTGCGCTTAATTAAAAAGTGCATTTTCTTATTGCTTCCTGAACACAGAAATTCACTTAACATAATTGAGCATGCAAGTCCTAGACACAAAACTATAATTTTAACTCACATAAGGACAGGTTTAAAGAACTAAAGAGACAGACATTAAGTTAAAAAATAAAGGTGCTTAAAGTATTATACATTCTAAACATGAAAGTAATTGATATTATGTGTAAGAAAGTCTGGTGTACTTTTGCCACAGTATACCTTCTGAAAAGCTTGAAATAGCATATATTTATGTGATATTACATTATTACAAATATGCCACACAATTCCTACCATTTATCCTCTTGAGTATGCTCTGTTAGGTGGGTTTTTTTTCCCCACAGTTTTTAGGTTTACTTCTCCATTTAATTTTCTTGTTTCTAGCACATACTGAACCATTTAAGAATTGTTACACATATATAATTATGAAGCTATTTTTTTCCATAATGTACACATTTATTGAGCTGATCAAAATATAAACATGATTAATACATAATCAAGAACAGCGTCTGATTTTTAAAAATTCCTTTAAAAATATGTGTTTACATTTTTAACAAAGCAAAGATACAAGCGCTGAACAAGTACATACTACAAAGAATAATTTTCACTGTAAGAACCTTCTTCACACAAAGTTAAAGAAATATTGATGCTGAACCAATGCATCTTGGTACCCACAATTACACTGGCACACAGAGAAGTACATTTTGGCATCATGAAAAAAAATTATATAAGAAGTCAGGGTTAACCTGTGCTTCAACTCCATTTAAAAGGAATATGATCACATCAGAACCTGAACTGTGATTTGTTGTGAACTTCAGGGCTCAGTTTCGAACACAAAACCTATCCCCAGTTGCGTCTGCCGTTCTGCAGCAACCTCTGGTGGCCATTTAAACGAAAAGCGTTGGTTCAGAAACCGTCTGGCCTTCCACACCTCTGGGACCAGACCAGGTGCGGCAAGCAAGGCACCTAATACAAGACAAGGGAATACTCAAACTCCTGGCCACTGTTTACCCTGACCATTATTAAAATCCTAAAACATGCAGGTAAGAAGCTTTAAATAAGTATGCAATCAAAAAAGCTATGGCATACATTACATATTCACACACCAACAACCATATCTGCAGCTACTTACACATATAATCATACTAAAATCTGTATTACATATATTACCAGTAACATACTTTCTAAACATTCTCCACTGATCGGCACAAAGGTTTATTAGGGGTTACTGTATCAGAAGTTGGAGGTCTGACACTGCAAATTGCTGAACTAAAGCTTAAACAGTAATTGTAACATAAAAGAAGGATGAGTAAAAGCTGTAATTTTTTTTATGATTTAACATCTGCTTTCTATGATTAAGAGTTTTGTCAGGTGTGTGAAGGAACTGCTATGTAACGGAAGTTTTCTTTTGCTGCTTAAAATTCTTTTTATTTTCATAATCATTAGTTTCACTTTTTCCTAATGCTTACTTAGCAGTTGAGATTGAACAAAAAGGAGAACAGAGGGAGACATAAGAGACAAAAACCAGCTGCTTACGGACCCTTCTCTGTTGTAGTATAAAATAACAGAAAATTACAGCTCCTGATGGAGATTTTAGTTGCACCTGGGCTCTATCAACCTATAAGACTTATGCACAAAGCACATGAACTTTCAGTTATCATGGTTCAAAATAAGCCCAAATCCAAGACTTTATTCTAACATTCTATTTATATAGAAAGAATTTGAATATATTTTTTTATTTTATATGTATGCTTATAAACACACAGAGATATATATGCAAATATCTCTCTCATTGGGCATATTTGGGAGCTAATCTTTTTTACCAAACTCTATGACGATAGTTCTTCATCTCTGTATTAACAGAATTCTTTGTAAGAGAAGGATCAGTCACAGCCTAAATTTGTTTGGTTTCTATTAAAAACATGGAGGCAAAACTAAATGAAAGCTAAAAATACAATGCCACAAGCCAAACAAATATTATTCATCAGTCACCTCTCCTTGGAAGGAAAAATGAGAATTTTAACTACTGATGCTCTCCCTGATGACACAATATTGTGATTATAACATAATACTTTGTTTTAGTTGTTGCTTGTTAAGTGAGGCCAAGTATTCACTTTCTGGATACATTGCTAGAACATGATTTAACAATTTTTCTCATTCCTTTGCCTGAAATGTAATCATTTTCAACTAAATACCTCTGGTTTTGCTTCGCTGTACTTGAAAAGAGTATGCAGTTGATGCACTGATTCACATATTAGCAGTTGATGTACTGATGTACTGCTATACATTTATAAACTGCAAAAAAAGTGAAGATTACACAGGCATACTGTACCAGTCTTTTACAGAAGCACATGAACAGCCCATCTGGAGTATAACCAAAGCCATTTATAGCCATCACACCTTTAATATGGGTAACCTGCTTTTCTTTTGTTTTTATTAAATTGGCTGTTTTCAAATGAGTATTATTCAGTTTAAGGATTACCTCAAATGTATCTGTTTCCTATGAACTCTAGAATAGTACTGATAGAAAATAACATTTTAATAAAGAGTGTATAACATTTGTAATCTGATTTCAACTTCAGAATACAAAAATACATTCATGTATATACATATACAAAAAAAAAAAATACATCCTCCTTGTATTACACAGCTTTGCTCAACAGCCCTCAAGTTTAAAGGTGTGAAATTAGCCACTGGAGAGCTTCCATAGCATCTCTTGAATCCAACAGAAACAAACTGAAGTCCAACATGGTAGTAAGCAGTAGGCTAGTGCCAGCAAAAAACACATTCACAGTGGCAACTCCAGCCCGAAAAGCCAGTGACTTAGGAGGCCGGCAACAGGAAAAGTCAGCTATCAGCACGAGAGGGCAAGGTTTTGGCTGACATTTCTGACTAATGAGGCACACAAAATGCTTTTCTGATGCTGCCTGTGTTTTTACTTCCTGTAATAATGCAGTACTTCAATATCTGAAGCAGATGACATAGTCATAACACAACCATAGCCCCATTTTAAAATCATGTTCATACTTAAGTCAATATAGAAACATGCTGAAAATTAAATAAATATTAAAGTACACCAAAAAAACTTACTGTAAACATACAGAAGATGCAGAAAAAATGTGAGGTTAGATACTATCCTTGCTGCTTTCAAACCCTCACATACATATATTTTTCCTGAAACTTTTTATAAATACTAAGTTCAGTACCATGGTCATTCATTGAAAAGCTATTATTTTCTTTTACAAGGGGTAAAGGGAGAGACAATGACACCCACTACAATGCCCTTCTCTTTAGGAAAAGGCTGAAGAACTCAAAACCTGGATAGATTAGGTGAGGAAAGAAGACAATCTCATAGGCCTGCTGTAGCCTTCTCCATAGAAACACTCACAAAGATGAAAGTTTGCTCTTCCCTCCAAGGAAAAACAGCACTGGCAATTAAGTTGTAGTGGCCATATTCTACTAGTTCAGCAGGACTTACGAGAGCTGTAGACAGCAGATATATTGTTTGTGCTTGTGTGTCAAAGACAGTATCTCTAACCAGAGAACCAGGTTAAGAGATTTCATTAGTTGTAATCATTGTTTCAATGTTGTTCAGATGTCACTAATATCTAATAACTACTCATCAATGCCTGCAGTGCTGAATAGTTGCTCTTTTAAACTAAGTGTAAGCCTGAAAATGGATTTTGCAACAAAATAAACAGAACTGTTAAACACAGAGGCTATTTACAACACATTTAAAATATGACTGTAAATATATGAAAATTAATTTTCAGAAAGCATATCAAAGACACTTAATATTAACTACTTATAATTCATTTCAAAGTTCAGACCTTGTTCAAAAACCTGAGCAAGCTAGATAGTTTCCCTCCACAGCCCCACTGGCTGATTGCAATCTATCTTCAGATTACTTACAATATTTTCATTTTTGACTTGTTGTTTTGCATATTTTCCTAATAGGAAAACATATTTTAGCTGAGGCTACTCCTCTAGGCTAAGTCAGAGCAGAATCTATTCATCTATCTTACTCTAGTCAACACACAGAGGGCCATTATTTTCATGCTTAGTGTTTCAGTTCATAATATAAAAATCTTAAGAAGGAGAGAAATCCCCAGTTCTCCACTCCCTCCTTTCCCCATCCCCCAAAGAACTTCATAAAGATTTTATTGTAGCACAACTGAGCTGCACTCTCATTTCATGTTCTCATGAACTTCTGTAGTTACTTGCCTGACACTTGCTATGCGTTCTCAAAATACTATATAAACAGGAAATCTGTTTCAGTTTAGCAATAATCATTTTGTATTTCCTAAACACATATATGGTGCAAAACATGAGTTGATTGTGTAAAATATGGAAGGACATTTAGAAAGATGGCACGGTTTGGTGATTTTTTTAATTCACAACCAACTGGATTTTTAGGAATCCCTAGTGGTTTGGGTAGTTAATTTAGTTTGCAGTATACTTTTGCAAAGAGAGGCAGAAAAAGCTAATCATTTCTGAAAGATCATTCCAAAGACCAATTCCTTATTTTTGTCTTCACACTTCAGTGTGTTTTTAAAAACAAGCATGATATCACATAAGCAATTACACAGTGCATCATCTCAGCAGTATGCAGAGTAGACACAATCACATATACAAGTGGGTCCATTTTGCTAACTGATATGTGGCATATCTAGTCCAAAAAAGGGAAAGATTTTTCACCAAGTGTTGCAAGGTATTCTTATCCTTTCCATTGCAGTTACATTTGTTTGGACATGAAGCATCTTAGATTTCAACCCATTCCCAGTCTACATGTCCAGCAACTGCTCATAAATCTCTGCCTGAATTTGAATCTAAAAATAAATTTAGCTTTAAAAAGCACTTATGTAGATGTAGGCAGAAAATTAATTTATCCAGTGTTCAACTGTCCATTCTAAAGACAGGCTGAAGGGCCCAAGTCAGAATTCACCCACTAATGAAAAATATATCAGATGTTTTGTCCTGTAGATTAAAAAAAAATTACTGTCAGTAAGGATAAAAATAAGACAAAAAGAAATTAACTTGCAATAAGAAGGAAAAACGGTCTTAAAGTTTTTTATATCAGTATCTCTCTGCTGGTTTTAGTACAGTGTTAAGCTTAGGTATTAGGTGGCTAGAAGGCACATACTGTCATTCAGTCATCCAAAACAAATACAGGAAATGAGGCACTCACATTTTTCTGTATTGTTAGATATATATATAAATATAAAAAATACTTTAAAGGGTGGAATAATAAAAACCAGAACAAAAAAAAAAAAAA
>NDXB01018757.1:14067-31226 GCA_002631895.1 Agapornis roseicollis | reverse complement strand
TCCGTGAATTATCTTGAGTGCTTATGAAGGGAAAAACAAAAAAAAGGGAAAAAATAAAAAATAAAAAAAAAAAAAACAAACCACCAAACCAAAGAAAACCCCAAACCATCCCATCTCAAAGAGCCATTCCTTTCAGAACCACAAACTTCAACACCAGCAAGCAGTAGGGGCTATTATTAGAATACAGACACTGATTGAGACGAAGATCTTTTCAACTAATGACAACACTGAAATAGTTTTGGTTTACAATATGTGTGTTTTGCAAGTTTTGTTACAAAGAAACAGAAGTTAATTTGTGGAGGGGAGGTGGCACAATACAAATCGACCAAAGCACACTCACCCTCCCTGCACACACATGCAAATCAAAGCCTTGCAAGCCAACAAATAACTTTGAATTTATTATGAAAAAACCCTAAACATACAGATTTAAATAATAAATATTTTTAATTAATAGTACTTACCAGTACTTGTTATCAGTCCTTGGATTATGCTTTAGATATAAACTCTTCAGGAAGCCACTTAGGAGAAAAAGCATGCTACCTGCCAGAAGGTAAATGTTTTGCCAAATGCACTTCATTGCCTAACCAGTCTAGCAGAAACACAGCTTTGAACAGCAAAAAGAATTCCACACACAGCATACCCTAAATCTATTTCCCAAAAAAAAAATAAGCTATTCCAGCAAATACACATTTTTACTGGTACAGATGCATTTACATTGCTGTANTTTGAAAAGAAAAAAGAATTCCAAACACAGCATACCCTAAATCTATTTCCCAAAAAAAAAAATAAGCTATTCCAGCAAATACACATTTTTACTGGTACAGATGCATTTACATTGCTGTATCTACCTTTTTTATTTTCCTGAAGCAACTTGCCATAAAAGACATTTTCATTCCTAGCCAAGAGACAAACTTTCGAAGGTTTCAAGTGCAGACAGAGTTTTCTGGCAACAGTGCACTGTTCGTTGGGAATAATGCATACAAAATGTTAAAAAAAGATTAAAATTCAGACACCACTTATCAGTGATAACAGAATCCTCTCAGACTGTGATATTCATTCAACTTTTTTCTCAGCAGTAACTTGGGCCACTGCTTTTGCTAGAGCAAAGAGCAAATCTCCTTTCTAGAACAAACACTTACAAAGGACTCCTGCTTTTTGTCCTACTGGCTCAAAAGGCAGGGATGATGCTTAAATCCTTATGCTTTGAGGATGATAGGAGAAAGCAAGTCTCCTTTTTTGTAGGATATGTTTTTTTGGTTCATTTTAAGCATGAAAATTTGTCTAGCAATAAAAATAGGGCTTTGGGGTTTCAGTATAACTACAGATGACTCTAGCACTGGAAATTTAAAGACAACTCTGAAGTTTCCCAGTTGAATCTCAAGTTGTACAATACACATTAATATGCATGGAAATACTTCAGCAACAATTGTCTCCAAATGCACCCTGAAATCTAGGTTCATTATAGTGTTATCTGAGAGTTCAAATTTCCCATCCTCAAAGAAAGATTCAGTCAGTATGAAGTAACTTCATACTCTCTTTGCTGACGTAATAGACTTGGAATTTAAAAACAGCCGATGCCATCACAGAGTCAAAACTATAGCTCAAGAAATGTAAATTTGGTCCAACTGAGTTCTGATTGTGTTGTACTGTACTGAGTTATTCAAATACACAAAGCTGACTTCACACTGCATCACCCTTGTGAGCACAGTATTCTGTATCCCAAAGTGTCCTTTAAAGGAAAGTTTGAAATTCAAAAGGTACATTCAGTTGCACTTTTTAATTATTCTTCCCGGCCCCAACAAACAAGAGTTAAAACCCCCAGCTTCAAACTTCAGCCAATATGTTTGTATTAACTGTTTATTATTCTGGAAGAATGTACTGTTTAAAAGATGGTTACTAGCTGAGCCAAAGTAATAAAGTCTGACTACATTTCATCATTTGGCCACCACCCATTTGGAAGATGCTGATAAAAGTGACTCAACCTAATACAGCTTGAGGAGTTAGTATTCAAGTTTAAGAGCCTTTAGATCAGTAAACATGTGGGCATAATGTACTTCCTAATGAAAATAATCACTATTCTGACAAATCTCTCTCACTCGTCAAGGAGCAAACTCTTGTTTTGAAGTCTAGAAGATGTTATGCTGAAACTTACAGAGGTAAAATACAATCCTAGCATTTATGTCTGAAAAATTATCCTTTAAGATGGCAATGTAAAAGAGTAAATATTTGAGTGTTTAAAGGCAAAGCTGCAGAAAAAATCAGATCTCTATGCTTGAAGCTGCCACTGAACATATGGGTGCCAGACAACAGGCTTACGGTGATCACCATTTGTTTCAACACTTTGAATTCACCCTGTACCACATTGACACAGAATTTTCTTTTTACAGCAGTGTAAAAGTCTGCAATTTGCTTAACTGCTTTACATCAGATCAAGGGAAAAGAAAAATAAAAGATGCTGTGTTTCAATACCAGTACTTCTCTAAAATTACATTTAAAACCAACAAGCTGTACAGCTTTATTAATGAGTAAGATGCCTTTTCATGCTATATTGCTTAGTTCAAACACTGCCTTCATTGTTGTTGCAGCACTGTATCGATATAATATGGATTTTTCTCAGTTAACTAAACTTGAAAATGTCCCTATGTGTGTATCTACAGCAAATCACACTTGCAAGTCATAGTGCAAAAAGTCTTGTGATGAAAGAACAGCCACCAAGTGCTGTTACTTTCCAGACTCCCTACTTTATGCTTTATTTACAAGAAAGATGACTGGAAATAAAACGTGCACACTGTGATAGAGATCATTCAACACCAACAGCAGCAAGTACTAGCTGGTTTGACTAGTACAATTCTACATGGTAATATCTGGACCTCTCAACAGATGGACATTGTCATCCATTATTCAGATACTAGAGCTTTTATTTGAATTTGAAGCCATAATAATGGCAGTTCTGCTCGTATTTTATGGTCTTCTTTTTAATCCATGTAGTAAGATTGTGATTTTAAGATACATGATAGCCATATAAGCTGGAAACTAAACCTTCAAAATGTGAATCCTAAGGAGGGGGGAAAAAAGAATTAAAAAAAATCAAATCCACCCCTCAGAAGCAGATCAAAATTGCATTGTAAAAGGCACCATCCAAGACCCGGAGAGCAGACAGGAAGATCTGAAAGTCTTAACAATCAAATTTACACTGATCGGAGTAATAGATTTGATGTGATTATTAAAAGCATCAAAACAATGATGCAAAAAAGACACATTGTTCAGGAATTGTTGGCAGAGGAAAAGACAAGAGAAGCTACTTATTCACATAATAAAGTTGAACTTTTATTTCATGTCCACAATACAGTAGAAAATAGGTCTGATAAAAGGTCTTAAGTGACGAAGCAGGAAACAGGGTGGCAAAGAGAAACCAAAGAAATCACACAGAACAGGGCACAACTGTACTGTAAATTGAAGCTTACAGAAAGGAAACAAAACAAAACAAATTAACACTTTCAAAAATTTTAAAATGAGGGGAAAAAAAAACCTCTGTATTTTTTCTTAATGGAGTAGAAAATGCAGAGCCAAATAAATTACTCTTTCTTCCACATAAGCAAAAGGAGCTTGTCGTTTCTAAACTAATTAGAAAAATCTGACCAGGTTAGGTCTACCAGCATTTTTTTTTAAATGCAACAGTACAGATGCAACCTCCAGTTTGGGCACAAGGAATCATTACTGAACTGCCAACTTCAAGAAACAAGATTTGCCATTCTTCCGTTTTCGAAACTGCAAACAACACATCAGGCTTGCTCAATCATTATTAATTTCTTATAATAGAAAAGCATAAGAAAATATCCAAAAATTAAAAAAAAAAATAATTTTTGCTCAAGTCAATGAGCATTGCTTGGATAATCTCTAAGGGAAGGAATATACTATTCAATACACCCCCAGTGACTTTTACAGGGCAAGCTTTCCATGTAGTCATAGATAAGGAAGTCCAAAAGTACTACAATTTGCAAAACAGCTTCTTCCATTTCCAGCACTACTTGACTCACTCTGACATTAAACAAATCTAAGTATTTCCTTCAAATTATTCACCTGTCAGATATATTTCCGTACATTGTTGCTCTCTAGGAAAGTAAGGTAACCTATGTAGAATATGACATAAGAAGAAAAATGAGTAACTTTTTAGATAGCTAAACTATTACGTACTCATTTTTATTTTAATATGCTACCTCCTTATTATTAACGGAAGGCTTTACACACATGTTGCAACTTCCTTTCACACAATATTCCGGAAGCATTTTGTGGCTAGAGTGAAAGACATTGAAAAAATGAACTATGCACACCAACACAGAAAAATTACCATTAAAAAACAAAAACAAAAACCTGTGGAAAAACAGGTATAAACCTTAACTATACAGTATACATTACAAAAACATCTTTAATAGATGGCCTGCAACCCTGCAATATGCCACTAGATGGCGAGTTTTGACAAAAATTAGCTAACTTTTTGTTCCTGCAAAAGTGCGTGCATAGGAAAGACACAATCATGGTAAAAGTGATGGTGGAGAACAAAAAAGGAAGAGTTAAATAAACTACAAGTCTTCTGTATAGAGCACATTTAATATTAGGCAAAAAGGGTTTTGTTTTCACATCTGTCACACAAACAGATAATCAGTTCTTACAAACATACTGCTCACAGACAGGGAAGACCTTGTTTCATATTTGGTCACAGACAGCAGCATTGGCTGTAGCAACTACAAGAATATAAAATCTGCAGGAAGGCTGAAAGTGAATCAGCAGTTAGGTCCTGGGAAAGCAGACTTCAGTTTATGCGAAGAACTGCTAGTTAAGACCCACAAAGGGGTTAGAAGCACACAACATGTCTGTAAAAGGAAGATAAGAAAGCTGGGTTCATTCAGTTTGGCAAAGAGTAGGCTAAGCAGTGAGTTATTAACAATCTGTAACTACTCAAGAGAGTTAAAAAAATGTCAGAGCTAAATGCTACTTTATAGTGCCAGACAATATAATAACAGCCATAGATTGCAGCTTGAGAGGTTCAGGCTAGACATCAGGGAAAAAGGATTAAAAAAAGTAAAAATCAATAGACTGGAACAGCAGCACTGGAACAGGTTGCACAGACGGGTTGTACCATGCACACTTGTAGGTTTTCAAGTTTCAACCAAAGGGCATGGATGACCTGATGTAGCGTTGGCAACAGCCCTGCTTCAAGCAGAAGGCTGGATAGGAGCACGTCCAATAGTGTTTTCACCACTGTAAAGTGGAGATGGATCTGGCAGAGTCTGGCACACATGAAAGGGCAAGCATTCAAGCAGAATAACAAAAAAAGCAAAAACAAACCAACCAACAAACCAACCAACAAAAAGCTCTCTGCATTTTGCCTAATTATTATCAATTGTTACATCCAACCTGAGTTTTCAGACGACAGCATTACTTAATGTACCAGCAAAAAGTATTGGCAGTATCTTCAGAGACACAGAAAACAAATATAGATTTGAATTTACAGATACATCTATTAATAGTATTTTAGTCAGTTTGGATCTGCAACTGACTTGCCTGCCATGCAATGAAGTCACATATCACAGAATCAGAGTATGGGTTGAGTTGGAAGGGACTTCAGAGACAATCCAGTTCCAAACCCCTACAATGGGCAGGGACACCTTCCACTACTGCAGATTGCTGAAGGCCCCATCCACCCCAGCCTTGACCACTTCTGGGGATGGGGCAGCCACAGCTTCCTTGGGCAACCTTTTCCACACATCCTCCTCCTCTCCACAGTGATGGAAAACTCTGCATTGTTTCTGTCCTTGCACACCCATAAAGGACCCCAAAGCAACATTCGCTGATTAATCACTCAAAATATACTTTGTCTGTTACAAACTGAAAAAAATACCACATATTCCCAATCTATAAATTGTGCAATGCTTATCATACCCACCTTTCATATTAATGAATAGTGTTTTGAAAAGTACGATCTAGATCTGAAAGATCATAATTTATTTAAAAAACATTTCAGCTGTAATATGTCACTTGGTTCACTGATGGCTCCTGTAGCCAAAAAAGGATGTGATATTTGATACTGCTGGAATCAGGCACCCAAGGAGGAGCTTCTGTAGCTGAATTCCCCTAAAGGCAGACATTAGCATTTCTGTGCTAATGTAGAGAGTGGTACAGAAAAGGAGCACTAATCAGGCAAGTGCAGTAGGAGCAAGTATTGACAGGGCTAAATGGGCTGGAAACAACAACATCAAGGAGCCTGAGTAACTTGCATTGCTTTTTAGTAACCTACTGCTTTCACCCCTTCAGATCAATATAATATAGTCCTCATGTATTTGAAGTCATGTTAAAAACAAACAAACAAACAAACAAGTTAAAATTACTGCTTTAGATGTTCTTCACAATTCCTCATGAGAATGTCTCAAATTGAGAAGTCCAGAATAGCCAGCTGACTATTTGAATTACAAGAACCTATTCTATTTCCAGGAAACATTACAACAGCCACAGGAATAAAGCTGTTCATTCTGTAATCACATACAGTCTCCCCTACTCATTCAGCTCTTTCAGCTTTGGTCTGCCACACCATTCTCCATAATTTCAGCTTGACCTTTAGCTACCAGCCTATAGAGAACGTTCTACCTCATTTTAAAAGAAAACCAAATCTTGTCTTTTAAATGAGTTCTTTCTGTAGCTTACCACAGCCTTATGCTTTGATATTGAAGAAGCATGCAAATAAGCATAAAAGCTCTTAACAGAAATACAGCAAATATACCTGAGAAGTTAACTGCACAATATTCCCATGTTTAAATTCAAAACTACTGCTGACAGGTAACAAAATACTGACAGAGCAGAAATTAAACTTTATGCTTACCTGTAGTACATAAGTAAACATCTCCAAACAAAAATACTACATAAAAAACAAGGTATATTTAAGTGAACACTGAATTTGTCTTGCAGCATAAATGTCAAATAACTGAAATGTAAGCAGAAGCCTTACCTCATCAGAAGAGAGAAGGTAAATAGGTGTTAACATAGGAATTTTACTTAATTCACAATTCAGGCCGAGTGATGTCAGGATCTCCTTGAGAACTTCATATCTCTTGGTATTGCTTATCTTAAGCAAATTAAAATCCTGTTCAGTTTGGACATCCATAGAATTGATATCCAGTTCCAAGTGTGCCTGGCAGGACATGTGCAGAGGGAATAAGGAAAAAAAAAATGCTGTTGGCACTTGGTATTACACATTTTAGTTTAGAGCCAAGTATAACGTTTTCAAAAGCAGCTTTGTCCTGACTGTGGTTGCTGAACTATCCAGTTTCTAGTAGAAAGACTGATGGAGTTGGGCCTGTTCAGCCTAGAGAAGGCTAAGGGTGAATCTAATCAATATGTATAAACAACTGAAAGGAAGGTGTCAAGAGGATGGGGCTCTTGGTAGTGCCAAGCAATAGGACAAGAGGCAATGGGCATAAACTAAAACACAGGATGTTCTACCTGAACATGAAGAATTTCTTTACTATGAGGATGACTGAGCACTGGAATAGTTTATGCAAAGAGGCTGTGGAGTCTCCTTCCCTGGAGATACTCAAGAACCATGGGGACACAATCCTGAGTGATGTGCTCTGGGGTGACCCTGCTTGAGCAGGGAGATTGGACTATATGATCTGCAGTGGTCCCTTCCAGCCCCAACCGTTCTGTGATATTTAGAAGCCTTTGTACCCTACTATATGCATATTAATTTAATGAAAATGGCAAGCTACTATCTTTGCTAATTTCCCCAATTTTGCACATTTTAATCATGTTCTTCGTATTTGATCTACTTTATTGAAATTCAGGAAATATGCTAAAATGGGGGGCAGGGAAGAACGAAAAAAGGGAAACAACAAGACCGTGACAGAATATTTAATGGCTGATGTCACTGTCCTCTGAAGAGAAAACAATAAGGCATTTCAAACCCAGACTGAAAGTTTATAAAATGACAACTAATCCTGTTAATCTGATTTTTGAAGCTATACTGTAATGCCCTTTTTCTGCGGAAAACCTCTGCAGTATTGAGTTTTACTGCAGCAGAAGGGTCAATTTAAACGGTAGAGCAAAGCAGGTTTCACCACGGAACTTGCAGAAATGGATAGCAACAGTAGCTAATCAATTTTGTAGTACAAGCACACAGCACATGGGTGGCACAGTTTCCTACATAAAGCTATAAACATACTACTATGTATAACAGAGTTTCCAAAGAGCTAGCAGATTTAATGTGATAAACAGACAAAAACACTTCTAAGAAATCTGATGAATATTTCTGTTACGTAATAGCTAGAAGAGTGTATGCTCCCTGATACACGAGCAGTTAAATTTGAGTGCTATGGGCTCCTGAGAAAATTCTCCTGTAACTAAAATATTGGTAAAAAAGGGTCCTAGAATCTTCCATAAAGTTTGTTCAAGTGTGTCTCCATTATATTCTTCATCTACTTAAACACTGTAATCGCTCTGTTTTTCTCAGTGTGCTGGGACACAGTAAAGACACAGTAAAGGAAGTGATTAACTGTGAACAACCGTGCTAAAAATAAAACGTTTACCTCTGCTCCTACTGAGGCCAACCCAAAATGTGCAAGATGCTTTCAGGCTGACTTTAAAAGTTTTTCTGTGAAATGACTGGAGTCTTTCTGAGTTTAATAGCACAGGTTATACACCCAGATAGACACATACTATAGAGTATAGACTTATCTCTTAAACTCAGTGGTACCTCTTTACAGCTTTCCTGTCACTCAAAACATTAGTTAGGTTATCCATGACTATTTATATAATCAGTGACCAACATTTACCTTTAACACATCCATGGAAGCTTCTCACCCATTATCCAAGAAGACAGAGAGTAACAACAACAAAAAAAGATTATGAACACTTGAACTTAATCTGTTGTTTAACTTTTTGAGGGGGTGTAGGTTTTTTTTAACAGAGATCACAATACCATAACATTGGAGAGGTACCTATTTGCTGGGATATTATTGCTATTAAGTGAAATTAATAACATTTTGGCTCATTCTAGACTCCCCCACTTCTGTCCCCAAGGTGCACTGAACAAATAGTTAGGTGCAGGATGTTAAACATTTAAAAGTTTAAAGCTTGAAGGAAGACTCAGACAACAAAAAAGCAGGTTTCCAGCAGACCAGATTCTCTCCCACAACCCCCACCCATAAAAGGAGCATATACTACTGACTGAAAATGTGTTGAGGTTAACAAAAAAACACAAGTTTTGGAATTTTAATTTTGGTAGTAAACAGAAAAAATACCTTCCAGATTAATAATGGGTTGTGGGCTTTTTAAATGACAGAATAGCAAGGCCAACATCATAAACCTAACATCCATCCAAAATTTAGCCTTAATCAAAGTGCTGATAAAGAAACCAATGGCTTGGTTCACTTCATTCATAACACTGAGATGCAAACAGAATATACCTGACAGTGCTAGCAAAAACAGACCCAACAGACCTAGATCAACAACAGCATTTCAGTGCAGTCAGAGACTAACCTTTCTTGTGTAGTTACTTGCTCAAACAAGAATTGTTGGGCAGTTTTTCTAGATATGGCATGCAACAAGTGATAAAGGCTGGGACTTTCTCATTCACTGGCTACCATAACCTTAAACTTTAAGAAAAGACGTCTTTCAAGTTTCTTGCAAGGTTTATTTTACATCCTCTCCTTACTCTCTGCTTCACCATAGTCCATATTTTCATAAGGATGCCCCTTTTTTTATCTTGCTAGTATAAGCTTTCACCCCAAGTCCACCAACAACTCAGCTCTTCCTCTTCCCACCTCCCACAATCTGCAAAATGCACAGCTGTATCACTGCACAACCTCTAGCCGGCAGAAAAAGGTAGCTCTGCTCTTGAGGATGCTTGCTTACTGTGCAAATCTGCTCTCTGCCACCATGTGCACAGCTAAATGGTGAAAAGGAAGAAGTGAAACAGCAGTGACATTTCTCCAACATTCTTTAAGCTTCCTCAAGATCAAGTGAAAGACATTCTGTAGAGTCCTTCCTTATTCATTCACTGAGATATCCACCTACACCTCCCTTTAACAGGCATCCCCAAGAGCATGCAATGGGAACAACTGAACTTTTTCAGCAAATTAATGCTTCTGTATACAGTACCTGAGAAAGAATGGCTTCTCCTCCACTGTCTCCATAAGACAGATGAACAATAATTGTGTCTTTATCAGCATTATTTAATCGACTCAGTATCTTCACTTTGCTTGTATCTTCCTTCGTCACTTCCTCAAAAATACAGCCACTGACCAAGAGATTTAACTTCATTTCAGTGTTGTCCATTTTAGAGACCACTAATTCATGAACAGCCTTCTTCAGTTTGTTTTTTCTCTTTATTTGTATGCCATCAAATGTAAAAGATGAAGAAAATCCTAGAATCTTTCCACCTTTGGATAAAAACTTCAGAAATTGTTTGTGGTTCTCCTCAGAAATAGGCTCATCTGTGGCAATTATCAACAGCAGTGAATTATCAACCCACGGAGCTTTCAGAACTTGTTCCTCATGCAGCTGGTAGATGGTGTAGCTGTCTGCATCAATGCATTCTTGAAGGATTGATTTAACCTGCTCAAATTTCACTTTTGCAATTTCAGAGCCAAGATAAATCAGTATATTAGGGGGCTTTCCAGCAAGGTTTACCCTCTTAATTCCTTTTGCCAGAAAACCATCATTCTCTTCCAGTGTGCTATTGCAATCATCAGAAAGTTCTGGAATGTCTTCTGCAGAGGCATATCTGACTGATTCAATAGTACTGTTTTCAAGTTGCAGGCATTCATGACAGCTGAAAAGATGCAAGTGATGATGTTCTCCAGCACCTGTCTCTTTGTCAGATAAACAGTTGGATTCATCTTCAGGCTCACTTTCCTTCTCCAGCTTGGATTTCTCCTCTTCACATTGTCCTCCAGTCTCTACTACTCCTAATCCTGATTTAAGAGTAGTCCCAAAAGTATCAGTAGGAGTTACTTCATCCATTTGTGTACTGTTTACACTTTGCTCTTTTACAGATAGCTCCACCTCTGCCAACTCCTTCAGAGTAGATTCCTGAAGATGGACAGCTGAAAGAGTTAAATAATAAGAAAAATGGGTTACCAAGGTGATATTAAAAAAGCTATGAAAAATATCAATACCATGGCAGGATTTAGATTCAATTTCGCAACAAAACATCTATAATGGCAAGAATTTGTTTGACACTCCAAATCCTAATCCTCTCCCCCAAGAACATAACAAATCCGCACTCGTAACACAAGTCATTAATTCTAATGAATCCTTGTTTCAGGAAACTCTGACTGAGAGCACAATATTTGGTAATTATATGTCACAGTTAAACAAAGTAACATTTATTGTGAGTGCAAACATATTTGCACAGAAGTAAAACATGACAAGTACTGCACACAATGAGGATGCATTCTTAACAGAAAGACAATCAATGGGTGGGAAGGTGAGGAAGCTCCCAGAAATGCATCAGTTTACCAGCTTGTTATTTTGCCTGTCCCTCTGTCCCCAACAAAGGACACAATGAAGCAAGGAAAGAACCTTTAGAAAAAATACTGGCCTCCTAAGGAGGGCAGGGTGCAAAAATTACTTGCTGTTATTTTGAAATGAACTATTTTGAAGTAAGCTAATAAAATGATATTGGGTAAGATGAAGACATTGAACCATGCCTTTTGCACTGCTGAAGGCTGCAGATAAAAGCCTGGAACAAGTTGAAGGGAATGAAAAAAATCTGAACAGCTTTCAGTCTGCAGAAAGGGAGACATAGCATCACAGCAAGACTTGGGAGCTGAGAATCTGAGGGAAACTAGCAAATAGGAAAAACTATTAAACATTCCTCTTTCCCCCCTCAGAAAAGGATGGAAATGCAAAGACAAAAAACTTCTGGCAAAACAAGTGAGAAAAGAAGGGCAAATATGATTATTACCGGTGTGAAACTTGCAGAGCAAACTAAATAACAGGAGGGGGAAAAAAATATACTTTTCGTAGGGTATATTTTTTCAGCTGCTGAGCCATGAAAATACTTCAAGTCAAAGTCTGCAAAATTTCACTGAATCTCTCTCCACTCCCATGAGGCCAAAGAAACTTACTATGGCTTTGTTTCTGATTTCTCAAAACAATTCAGTGAGAAACTTTATTACCAAAACAGGCAACCGACACACAACACCAGATCCAAGTATAATCACCTTCTTTACTTAACAACACTTGTACTCCTTTGAAACTATACCCCCTTTGCCTAATTTGGAACAGAAATGTGAAGGAAGATTTTTTTTTCACAGCTCAGGAGAATTTCATAGCCACCAGCCTATATCCTATTCCATCAATCCAGCCTGCATGAGCCTGTTCTAGTGGAGCAGTTCTAGCATGCACACAGTACCTGAGGCAAAATAAGCCAGAAAGCATTCTGAAAAGTAAATGACTGGGACAGTCAGCTTCTACCTGCTCCTGCATTAATATTTTTGCAGAAAAGCACCAAGAGACAAAATTCCACATCATATACCTCTGTGAGCATATTTCTACCCTCTTGCACACTGTCTAGCTGCTCTTGATTTTGGCATTCCCAGACTTCTGCCAAAGCACTATGATCTACATTACTGATATGCCTTATTTAGGGGGGAGGTCGGGGACAGGGAAAGGTTTCCTTTTGTAGCCAAAATCATTATTTTATTATTCTACGTGATCCAAAGTTTTACCAAGACAACTGAGAAGACACAACTAGGCAGGAAAAATGAGACTGCTGAAGAATGAAACAAAGATCTCATCATACTGAAGTTAACTATTGGCAGTAGCTTATGCAGCATTAAATAAAAAGAGGGGGGGTTATTCAAAAAATGTTTTGATCCATTTTTCTGTTATTTCTGTTGCTGCATTTGTAAAGATGTAGAGATCTGTAAAGAGACCAACTCACTCAAAAAGTGGTCTAACTTTTCAAGGATCTCTGTATTTGACAATACAAAATACAGTAGTGCTACAGGGTAATCAACAGCCCAGAATGACAACAGGAAGCAAACATTGTGTCAGAATAAATACATGGTACAAAGACTATATGCACAGCCCTAAAATAGCTATGAAACAAACATATTCTACCATTAAAAACAATTCATGAAGATACTTACAAACAATCTTGTGTGGCACCATTCCATTATCCATTTGAAGCCTGTCTTCCATGAATGCTATTCCAAGGTTACTGAAATTATCTACACTTGCTTCAGCAATTAACTTATAAGGCTCACCAGGTTTATAGGCCAATGGTGAGCAATAGTCTGACCACTTCACAACCTAGAATAAAGCATATGCATGTTTTTCAGTTTGAAAAGGTTACAGAAAAATATCAAAATACCAACAGCATTATGAGTCTGTAAGACAAACTGCGATTAAAAACTGCCCTTCCTTCCCAAAGGATTCTGCTATTGAAAAGCAGCACAACAGTAGGCAGAACCAAGAGAGGGACACCATCAAGCCAAAGCAGTACAACTAGCAAACCCAAGGACTGGAAGTAATTGTAAAGAAAGTACTTCAAAAACAAAAAAAAGTGTAGCTACTAGGATTATAGAATACTAAATTGGCAGAATCACTTTTAGGACTTGTTTCTGTGATACCTGATGTGTTTAAAACAACTACTGCATTTACTAGTATCATAAGACAACACATCTCAAGTAGAGAAGGCTTTCAGTTGAGAGTTCCTTTCATGAAAAAGTGCACCCTTCATGACTACAAAGGTCAATGTATGAGACTGAATACAACCAAAAAAACCTGCTGAGGAAGGATCATGTAGAAAGCAATGCCTGCTACAAGATTCAGTCCTGACAGAAGTAAACAAAGCAGCATCCACACCAAGTTGATAGCAAATTGGGAGTACAAATACATCTTCCCTAAAGATCAAGGCAGTCAAAGCTTCAAGTAACATAGAAAAAGGCAGGAGAACATTACCCCATTCTGTAAGTAAAATTCTGTTTGTATTTATTTTCAAGACATGGCTTTCAGCACAAATTCTAAAAAAAAAAAGCTGATAAAAAGAGCAAAAGTAAACTCTAGGATTTAATAAAAGCAGACATCGATTGTCAGAAGCATAACTGGACATGTAAGAGTCAAAATATTCTATTTTCCAGAAAAGAAGCATTGTGAAGATGACACACTTGAGATCATTTTCTTCAAGAAGGTTTGTTAAACTGAAACTACACTGCTCTGCTGTCTCTGAGAACAAGTTCAGCTACAAAAGACACAGGTGGGGGAAAAGTGAAAAGAGTTTGGTTTCCTTCTGAAAGGCAGACACATTAATAAAGACTACAAATCTGTCTGCTGACTCATAACTGAAAGTGACCCCTTCTAAACCTTACATTTATAAAACAACAGTATCAAACAGAACAACATTCAGATAATTTACAAACACAGTGATTTCAGTCAATTCTGAAAACGAAAACTGAGTAAGGCCCCAATTTTATTAAAAACTGTGAATGATGTCTCAGTCTTTATCCTTTATAGGATACACAGACCAACTGCTCTCCTCTGAAGGCATTTTCAGAGACAATTAAGCACCACCTGTTCTCATAACCTTAAAGAAAAATTAGCTTTTGCCATGTAATACGTTCCAATACCAGAAGACAAAGCTCAATTCCCACATGGCAACGCCAGCACCTTGATACTGTCATCAGCAAACCACTTTCATGAAGTTCACCCTTTTATCACTACACACGAGATGGAATACTGATTAAACACAGTAAGAAAATTGCTTCTTTTGAATGCACAAAATGAGAAAGAGCTCTTGGGTATTTTAGTTTTTTCAGAATTAGACTATCAGCTAAATTTACCTTTTCATCTACTGCTGTTAAGTGGTTTACATAATATCCAAAAGAATCTATTTCCAACTTTTGACTTTACAGTATTTCCCAAGGGAACAAGAAGAAGAAACCGAGATTTCCTATAACCTTAATGGTCATGTCTCCTTTCTAAGCCGTTCTTGAAGACAGTTTCTGATTAGCACAGTCCAAATGAAACCATTCAGGCCATACTCATAGGTGACCTTTGGATACCTCACAAGAAATCTGGCTGGGTATCTTCTGATACATTGCCTATAATAACCCTTAGTGAACAAACTCAGTCTCAAAAAGATAAAAAGATGACAGTACATGGGCAGTGTGTTTGTGTTTACCACAAGATCAGCTGCATGCTTTAACTTCTGGGTTACACTACAACTTTAACATAAGAACGAGTAACAGCTTCAAATCAGACACTCCAGAACACACAGCTGGGGAGAGACCACCCTCAAGTTCATGACGTATGTATCACTCGGATCCCAAATGTCTGGATCACTCACTGGTAAAAACCACTCACCTGTAAAAGTAAAAAGGTCATCTCCATATTTGTACCACAAAGAAATACCACCTCTGGAGTTACAGGATATATTTCTGGGCACACTAGTATTACCCAGTTCTGAAGCAGAACAAATTCTCCTTCTGGAAGACAGTTATACCAAACCCTGACAGATATGATCACTGTTGTTGCAACATCAGTCAAGACTTCAACCCACTGCCACTGTGGATGTCTGACCAAGTCAGCCAGAACTGCCCCAGCCAATTGTCTTGAGTGTTGACCTGGACAACACCATCACTTTCCAGATGGAAGGTATTCCCAACTGTGTTCAGTCTATTGGTAAAACACCCACAGCTTGGAATGGAGCTCTTCAGTTGCAGTCATAAGGCGCAAAACTCTAAGGGCCTGCTGCTAAGTGTTGGCAATTCATGACCACCAGTGACAAACATGACACACATTTATGACATAGGATACTAGCTTCCTTCTCCATTTTACTCAGCACATAACTGAGCCACTGTCTGTAGTAGAGGGCAAGGGGGTTTTTCATAGCATCAAGCAAAACATGAGACATGCTAACAGGTAAAAAGCAGTGCCCCAGTTTCAGCTGGCATGCAGTTAATTTTCTTCATAGCGGCTGGCATAGTGTCATGGGTTTTGCATTTAGGATGAAAATAACGTTCATAGAAACAACTAAAACATAAATGTATTAAGCAGTGCATAAATGTATTAAGCAGGGACTTTTCGGCTTTCCATGCTCTGGCAGTGAAGAAAAGCACAAAAAACCAGGAAGGAACATGGCCACAACAGCTGACCCAAGCTAGCCAAAGGGATATTCCATACCATAGAACATCATGCTTGGTATATAAACCAGGAGGAGTTGGCTGGGAGGGGCAATCTCTGCCTGGGTCGGGCTGTGTATTGGCCAGCAGATGAGCAAGTGTACTGTGCATCACTTGTCTTTCTTGGGTTTTATTCCTCTCCCTTTGCTGTCTCTTTTTATTCCAATTCTTGTTACATCTTATTTTAATTATTAGACTGTTCTTATCTCAACCCATGAGTTTTATCTTTTTCCTCAATTCTCCTCCCATCCTGCTGGGGGGAGCATGGAGGAGTGGCAGCCAGTGAACAACTGCAAGGTACTTAGCTGCCGACTAGAGTTAAGTGACAAGTAGCTTTTGCTGTCTAGTGCAAGCAAAGTGAATACACAACAAAAACCTCACAAAGTAAGGCTTTTGCCAACACATGTGACCTGTAATCCTGTTCATGCAATGATCCATTTGCTTCACAACAGAACAAAAATCCTCAGAATGTTTTGAAACAGGCCAAGCTTTCCCACTATGACTAGAAATCATCAAAATTCCCTCAGAATACACAATGAAAAGCCAGCTCCTAGCAAGAGATGAGAAATTTTTTATACTCCAGTTTTATGGATCTACCACGGTTGAATCCAGTCACAGATGACTGAAAAGCCATTCTTTGTAGGGCTTTCTGTTTCAAAATTCTCATAGGTCACAGAAGCAACCTACTCTTACAGCCCCTGTCTATGTTGACAGCCAGATGCAGCAGTGATGTGTACACAGAGGAACAACAGACAAAATAAAATTATAGTTTTGGTCTCTTGCCTGGACTATCACTCTTGAACCTGATATATCAAATTAATTATTAATATCTACATAAGAATGCAAACATTTTATATGCTAAAGAAAATGCAAACAAAACTGACAAGATTTAACAAATCCACCAAACAAAAACCTCAAAAGAACAAACTAGAACTTCAAAACCAAACAAAAATAATCCCCCTCCAAAAAAAAAAAAAA
>NDXB01018756.1:223374-243873 GCA_002631895.1 Agapornis roseicollis | reverse complement strand
ATTTCAAAAAAAAAAACGACGGAAAAAAAAAAAAAAAAAAAAAAAAAAACAAAACACCAAAAAACGAGATCATTGTAGTAATCCCTCCTGACCTCTTGGTTAAGAAAGCATGGACCTTTTGCCCTGCTTTGCATGTCAGGGCTTTAACAGCTTTTATCAAAAGATCTAGAAACACTCAATTCAGCATCTTCCAAAAGCTCAAAGCCTTGAAGATGCTGACCTCTAGAAGAGGAATAACACAGCTGATTTGGGTTTATTTACATCATCAGAAAAACTGTACAAAGTTAATGCACTCCTTTGATACTGGTGAGGCTTCAGAGGCACACAGCATAATGTGTTTCCTATGAGTAGCCAGGAAGTTGCATATCTATTTCAAAACTCACTTGTCCAAATTACAGAAAATCATGCCAAGCTTGGAATCACTTTGGCTCTAAATGTTAAGCTTGTTAACTGGGGTACTAAACAGCACACAAAATGTATGCAATGAGATTTACCACACAATTCTTGAAATCGTAAGAGCTTTTGGAAAGAGAAAAAAAACCCTTCTCAAAATCATTTCTTTTTAGAATTCAGCTCCAAAAGAGCTAGCATGTCCTCAGTCTTCAAATACCAAAAATTCAATACTAAAATATTTTCTAAACACAAATGTATGTGATTTATGCTGGGATATAAAAATATGTCTTTCACAAGGCTCTCCCAGAAAACAATCAAAGACAATCTTACTGAAATAAAGACAATAACAGGACTGTCTAGACAAGATGCTATATGTTCCTTCTGTTTCAGTCATCATTCAAAAGTAATCTCTGCAATTGTTTCCTTACAAATAATCCTTGATAAATAATTATGATTGTAAGGAAAAAGTCCTATCTTACTTCTCCATATACAACTCTGATAGGAGAAACACAATGTTAAAAAACAGGAAATGTGGTAAATTTTATAGGATTTTGGATAAATAGGAAATGAAGTATTAAATAAATAAACCAAATTCATTTTCCTAACATCTGAATCTTCTTCCAAGCCAAGGAAGAGATTCTAAACCTCTAACCCCACAGTTAATCATTGTGAAACTTCAGTGACCTGAAATTTGTAAACTGTACACAAATACTGAGCCTGTTTCTATTCAAAGAACAACACAAGCCAACAGTGATAAAGGGACTGGGACCTTTTACTTTGTTTGTTCTATTTACTTACCTCATTAGGGATTCTGAACTGCTCTGCTAAAGTTTTGTACTTATTTACTGTTGGAAATGCAATTTACTTGCATGGGCAAAAGCTCTTCATGTCACATTGTGGCTTCAAAACAGCCACATCAACATAGAAAGTTTAAAATACAATCACTGTATTAAACAAACAAACAAAACAAATGAAGTAGCCAACAAGACCCACAGAAATTCTTGTGTGTCCGCAACTAAGAATGCATGTTTTGGGATGCACCATCACTAGGAGTCTCCCTTAAGACTAGCCTAATCCTTCTGAAAACCTGATCCCTCTAACTCTTTAGCAACCTGCAGCCTTTCCCCACCAGAGTAAATACTAGCAGATTGAAGACAGGTAGACTTGCACTGCCCTTTATACACATGGCACAACTTTAAGTCTTGAGCAGCAGCCCCTCTACAACCCTATGGACACTCAGTTTTTTCCCTTGTTTTTTGCAGCTCAATTTTGTAATGTTTCTACTATTAGGCTTCCTCCAGGCTTACATGAGTGTCCCATCAGCACCAGGCAGAAGAAAAGTCATCCCATGCTGCTCTATCAGACCTTTCAGATTCAAAGCAAGCACTGCCTTTCCCTTTCTGTATCAGCTGGGGAAAAGGCAGCACTTCATCCTTTGACCTACTTGCAACATGCCTTGGTAACTGGAAAGCAAATGAAAGTGTCAGGAAGTTTTACAGGAGCTGGAAAATAGAAAGGAAAAGAAGTCATAGAAAACAGAGAGAGAATCCAATGCCCAGCCACAATGCAACCAAACAAAAAAAAAATGAAAAAAATCCAACTCACTGAGCTGTTGCATCCTTTAAAAAAAGAATTTTTGCCATGTACAGACAAACTGAAGTAAATCAAGTGCAAAGCTTGCGATTTTGGATATGAAATTCATTTCAGTAACCAAAGAATTGAGCCAAAAATCAGCATTGCCAGTAGCAGGATCAGATATGCATTTTGGATACAAAATTAAGAAAATATTCTCGGACAGCCAACAGAAACACTTGTCTGCTATGCTGAATTTCATTAAATTAATTTTATTTTCTTGAGATTGAAAAAAATGAATTTGGAAAAATTATTGAAAATATTCTAATGCATGTGTGCACAATGAAGACTGCAGAGCCCTCACGGAGTTAGATGTAGCAAGGATATAAGCAACACCTCTTTAGACATCTTAGCACTTAAGATCATTCTGGTTTAGAAAGTACCAAATTATCATCAATCTACATTGTCCTAACTTCCCACCTATAGAAAGTAATCACTAGATAACCCATTGAAGTCACTGGAAATTAATATTCTAATTGCTCAAATTTCAGCTTATGGCTTTGACTTCAGTAGAGCCCTGTCTTTGAATTTTAAAGAAAATTGGCTCCAAAACCCATGCTTTTTAAGCTGGGTCTTTACATGCAGTTATCAAAGTTGGAAAATATCCACTTGAAAAAGTTTGATTATGGTCAGAGATTGACATTACAGAAATATCATCTTCTTGATGCCATATCTGAACTGGGGAGTTTTGATTCTGAGCTGCATAGGAGGGTGAAACAAGCATTTATTTCTCTTTGCATTGCTGGGCCTTGGCTGGAACAGAAGAGGTAGCTCACACTAGGAATTATTACTAAGGCTGTTAGCAAAAGTCATGCTGAATAATCCTTATTGCAGAGTGATACAAGAAGCAGGAGGTATCTTTGGCATTCCAAACTGGAATGAGATTTTAGGCTGATAAATAGTGTGCTACATATCCCTGTTTGCAAGTTAAGAGACTGTTTCACACAAATAAGAGTGAAGGAGGATAAATAGAACATCCCACTGCCATTTTCACAGGATATTTTTTAACTATAATTCCATTTGGCAATTTAAGTATTGGCAGAGGTTTTAACTGACATTGTTTCAGGGAAATTTCTCACCCTGACATACAGCATATAGCCTCCTTAAGACACTAATGAGGCTGGTCTTTTGGAGAAGAAATCCAAATTGCTGATTGTTCAGCACAGGCTTGTAAAGGTAAACGGCTCTTTATTTTGCAAAACCACAAAGAAATCATAGGAATAGCTGCAAGCGACAGAAATTAGATACAGCTCTTAAATATAAATATGCTGTTTCTCTACACATATTTGTTTTTTTAACTGGTTGATCTTGCATAGTAATTATTTTGCCATTTGTTTCACATGAGGCAAAGTCAGATTCTGGTTGGTCTTTCTTCACAAAGAATGTGACTCAATGATTAATGCAGTGGACTGGAAGAAACTCTGGCTGTGATTTTTGCCTGACTCCCAAAGCTACCTATCCAGATTTCATTAATGACTACAAAGAGAGATTCATGCAATATATGTTGCCTTTCTGGACTGACGCAATATGATAGATATGGTTATAGCAGCAGCTAGTGAATGTTTACAAATATTTAGGTAGAAGTTTATTGGGCATATAAAACAGTTCTGCATATTTCTATAGAGTGGTTTTCATTGTTTCAGTGTGATATTAAGAAATCCCGTTCTGTATCTTAGTGACAGCTTAGTTTCAAATAGTAGAAGAAAAACAAACGTCATTATTGTTACAATTTAATGAGCTTATTCAAAGGTCACTGAAATCAGTAGGAGTCTTTCCACTTACATCCACAGGCTTTAGATTTGGCCAGAAGTTTGAGAAATACTCTGGGACCCTTTTGGATGAAAACATCTGCATAAATGAAAGCTTAATTATATCTAGTGAAGCACTATGGATATCAAATTGCAGAGAGTCCTCAGACAAGAGACAAAGAAACCTGATTATGTATCTTTAGAGGTGTAGGCACCTTTGTATCTTTCAAAAAATGTTGCCAAGAAATATAATTATTATTTTTCTGAAGCAGCATTACCTCAAACAAGAAACTGCATCCACATGTTCAGAAAGAAAGAGAGAGAGGAGTTAACTGACAGGTACAAGCACTGAGGGGCTTTGCTAAGCTCACACTGCCAAGTGGAGCTGTCATTATGAAAATATAATATCTAGTAGCTTCAAGTGTGGTTCTGCCCCATTGACAAAGGACAAAACTGATTCCTAAATCTAAGAATGTTCTCACATCACTGTTTAAAAATTATTTGGTGTGATTTGGCTGTATGTCTAAGACCCACAGAATTCAGTAGAGCAACATCATCGACACTTTTCATTGCTACTTACAGCAAGAAAGTGAACTTCCAAATAAAAGAGGGAGATAACTAAATAAAGAAGTCATGGTTTATATAAAATATTTTTAATTGGGTTTTCTTTGACAGTCATGCTTTCCCGCAATTAAGCGAATCAGATGACTCGAGGTTCACATGTAGGAATGTGCCACGGAGATATTCTTTTCAGTGTTCTTTATCTGTCAGTAGAATCTGTCTCCTCAGTGCTAAATCAAACATACCCGTGTGTGTTTTCCCCACACTAAAATTTAGAAAATATGAATTTCAGGTTGAGTAAATATAAATTACACAACGTGATCCTAGGTTACATTTACATTAGTGTATTAGAAGTGGATTAGGAGATCAAAGCAGAGAGTGTCAAGACCTATACATGTGCACTGTGAACATTTCAGAACTTTATCTCTAGTGCAGTCTCTGAACTATACTGTACATTTAGTTCAAAGGATAATTATGCTATAAACCTTTGGCTTTTTTTGATATGAGCCCCTTCACGGATCACTCTAGAAAGCACCATTCAGTCTTTTTTCTGTCTCATACAGAGAATGCAGCACATTGCTCAGCCCTTGACACTATCACCTACCTAAGGCCTCATAAACATATGCAGATCTCATTTCTATTCCTGATTTTGCTCCTGTTCAATTTTTTCCCTCTCTGTACAAAAAAACAAAAACAAAAACAAAAAAAAAATAATTTAAAAGAGCGCTTAAAAGCACAATCTTCAATAGATGAAATGAGAATCCTTCTATAAAAATCTGAAAAATTACTAGGACTTCCAGTCTAATAAGACTTTGTTAGACTCAAAAAAGTAGCTTTTTAAAGCATACAAAATAGATTCCATGGATTCCCTATACATCTTGAAATACTTTCATAAACTGCCAAGAGGTAAATAAGAAGGTATTGGTACTGCTCAAAAATCTCAGGTCCAGAGAAATTCAGATCACAAATCTGAGGAATCCTACAGAAGTTCACTTTGCATTTGATGACAAAAAATTATTAAAGTCAGGTGATGATTTAACACTCCCAGTTAAGTAGGGACTCTCACCTCTTCCTGGTTAGCCTAAAAGTTCCAGAACTCAGACACTTTGGGGCCAATGAAGAAAAAGAAATATCTACTTCAGGGTCCAAACAGCTTTATTTTCCCCCAGAAAGAAGGGGTAGTTTATGTTGGCCTACTTATTCTGGAGACCTCCCTAACACTTCTTAGCACAACCTTTTTCTCCTAAGGACTCCTACCATTACTCTACTCAGCTGGAGCAGCAAGTTATTGCCTAATTCTAACTTGTTAGAAGTTCCATCACACTTAAGTTGTTTCAAAGAATTGCTGAATGTACAGTGAAATAGGACTGTTTAATCACATTTGGTGGACATGTTACCTAGATTAAGGATTTTGGAGACTTGCTTCCTATTTATCTCAGCAATTTTATTCGTAGTTTACCACCTGTTAATCTTTGTAGTGAAAAGTGGAGTGGAAGGAACAGATTTTTCCAGCTGATGACTAGATGGTAATTTGTCAAAACACCCACATGCTTGACAGAGGAGAAGATGGGGAAGGAGATGCAGGTAGCATTTCCTGGCTAATAAAAATCTGGAGTACATTAGCGCTAGGGAGTGGGAAAGAAAGAAATATTAAATGGCAAGAGGATGGAGGCATCTTTGGTAATTCTATCTCCTTCAGAGATTATATGGAAAGGCTGAATGCCTAGAACCAGGGAAAACTGGCTCCCTCTTTCTAGCTAAATGCCTGAGCATTCTATCCCTGAGTACACTTCAGTACCTCCCTTTCCAGATGCAGTCTTGGGAAGCTGCACCACTCAGACTGACATTTGTATCATCACAGTTCCCTAGAGGTTTCTCCTCATTTCTCCTCATTTCACCATGTTCTGCTGCACTTTCAACACTCCCTCATTTTCCCACTTGTCCCTACGCTGGAATTTTCTAGCACAACCATACACAGCAGCAGTCCGGTTTTTAATCTGTATCTCAGGTAGCAAGAAACTTCCCCACTTTTCTTGTGCCACCATGGCTGAGGAATGGTTTGGACCCCTGCCAGGAGCTGTCAGTGAGTTTGCTTCCTCAGCTGTTTCCCTACAGGATGCAGTGCCACAGAGCTGGTAACCTGTCCCATGCTTATCCCTGCTCCACCACAATGACTTTCTATCTCTCTTTTGTGGATTTATTTCACCCACAAAAGTCATGGTGCTAATGTATTCACCTTCATTCTTTGCAAAGTCCTCCATGCTGAGAGTGACTCCACACCCACACTGGGGCTCAGCACTCCTCACTGCCATCATCTGTGGGAGGAGGCTGATGGGAAGCACCTACAGCAGAGCGGGTGGGCAGCCAAGCTCTTGTCCAGTCAAGGAGGGAGCCAGTTCCGACACCCTGCAAGAATAGGTGAGGGCCAGACTTCCCTATAAGCACACAGCTGAGAAATAGGCATGAAGCACTGCACTAAGGAACTCACTGAAGTACAGACCACTCAGAGGAAACAAACTTGAGTACAGAAAACACAGATCTTAATAAACCCTAGCAACAAATATTGCTTTAATGCCAAGAACTAGCTTAACTATTCCTCCCTATCATTTTGTACCCTGGAGTATGTATATTAGGATAAATTCTGATGCGAGTTAATTGAAAGAAGTTTGGAAAAATAAATGAAGAAAACAAAATAAAAACATAAGATTAGTGTGTGTTGACTGCTTCTTTTCAGCGTCATTTTTAATTCTTTTTCTTGTCAATGGTTACAAACTGTGTTACCTATGAAGAGATTTGTCTGTATAGATGAACTCAGAGTCAAGAGGAGAGCAGAAAGGAACACTGCACTGGCAGCTTTCAATAAATCAGATCATCATCATTTCATAAAATATATTTTTATCTTCAATAATTTTTATTTTGATTTTCATTATTGAAAATTGGCTTCTGAGCAAATGAATTTTGAAAGCATTTTCTTCCTCCTTTCTCTATATAAGCAGTGAGATCTAGGGGTATAATCAAGGTCAGGCGCAGGCATAGACAAGGTAGGCAATGCAAAGGGCAGTGACTTGTTAGGGACAGCAAGATGGACATGTCTCTGGTGCCCATTTCATTTCTTGCAAAAAGCAAACTTGCTGTGGCTGCCATTGATGTAGAGGCCAGAGCAGGTGAGCTTCATTCAACAGCACCCACTACCTGCACCATCACTGTGCTTGCAAAAGGGTAGCAAGTTCAGCTTTCCAGCATTTTGTCCTTTCCTGTGATGGAAGAAGTCACACTTAAAGCATTGATGCTTAGTACCAAGAAGAGGTGGCTTACAAAAACACCATATTACCTGATACTAGAGGAAAGGCAGAACACAAGAGCAAAGATAACAGGTGAGACCTTGCCTCACATGGATGACCTCTCCTCAGTCCTTGCTTGCCATGCCTTTGAAATTAGATCTTTCAGATCATCATTCAAATTCATCAGCCTTATGCCATGATCTGAAGATTTGTATTTTGCTGCTAGTGCCAAGGGCTTACCCCTTTCTGACTAACCGATCACCACAGTGGTTATGCAATGACAACACTGTCCTGCAGCACACAGGCAGAAGAATGTTCGCCTTTGCTTTGTCCCACACAGCTAGATATAGTCAATGATGGGCACATTGTACCTATCTTTAAGGAAGGCCAGACAAATTCAGGATTTTGAGCATCCTGGCTTTGCACCTGACACTTACAGGAACAACCTGCAAAAGGCACCTTCAGAGTCCCATATGTCTTTCTGCTGGTCTGGTAGTTGGGTGGGAGAATTTTTCCCACCTATCATATCTGTCACCCAGTACACCCCTTCTGGCTCTCCCCTCTAGCTGAGAAACACGCTTCTTATCAGATCACAGCATTTAGTGGAGTCTGGGGCACCTTCAATATCCAGCTGGCAGTGTAAAGAAGATGGAAATACAAATACAGCTTTCCAGGACAGTATTTTAATATGGTTTTAAGCCCAAAGTGATTGTGTCTGGGATTTTTGGAATTGTAAGAAACAAATCCAAAGTTTATATGCACACAGGTAAAACAGACTGATTTTAAACCTGGGGTTAGCAAATCAAGTAGAGAGTAATAAGAGATTCACATTGGAATTTAACTGTACGCTGCTTGATCTGAACAGCATTGCCTATATTTTTTCTCTAAAAAATAGCAATAAAGGGATGGTTCTATACAGAAATTTGAAGTTTTTATGCTGAGGAGCACAATGAATTATCAGTCTGTAAGCTGATATATATACAAGTAGTCTGCCACTCATTTTTGTCATGCCATTTCAGTTTCTCAGCCTCTCTGTTTCAGAGTTTTTACTTTGAAAGTATACTTCTACAAGAAAATGGTTCCACAAACTCAATCTGTTAGATTAGCTGCACAAACACAAAAAATTGTCATGAATGGTAGCAAATTTTCACCTCATACAGCATTAGATTCTAATAGAAACAGCATAAATTCAGACAGGCATTTTGCAATCACAGACCATTTGATGTCTTTTTTGAACTTAAGTCTATGTTATGTATTCACCTTTTTCTGTGCATAGCAGGAAATTACTGCAGATAGCTCAGAGCACAAAACTCCAATGGAATAATGAACAATGGTGTTTCAAAACCGTGCTTTTAACTGCAGCAGAAAAAGAAAAATCAACAAACCTACCCAATACCAAAACATAATACTGTATGTTGACAGTTCTGCAAGAACTTTCTGTTCTTTAGGATTGTGAGTAAAGCACTCTCATTCTTTTTTTTATTAAGCAAGCCTCTTTTTGTTTCTCATCAAAACCAATTGCTACCATAGGTGTATAATAAAACTAGAGAATACAGTACGCCCACCTTTCTCCATCTACAGAATGTTTTTTACAATCAGCCCTACTTTCTAGCCAAGGATGACAACACACCTTAATACAACAAATGAGGTACCTTAGTCAGGGTATGTAATGTTTATGCCTACTTTACAAGAAAAGGGAAAGTCAAGGGAGACACATACAGCAACTCTCCTGCTATCACACAGCCATCAGATTTGCCACGTGGAGGGCAGCACACTCCATTCTCATCATTTGCTTCAAAGCCTGCCCTGAATCAAACCCTCTGGTTTCCATACCAGAGGTTCAAGCACAAGTGAAAATGATGTAGTTGCACTCAGAGACAATACAGTTTAGGACAGTGAGAAAGCAGAGTGATGAAGAGGATAGTTCTGTGGCCTTTTTCAGGTGATTGATCTGTTGTAAACAAAGATGATTGAAATCCTACCTCTGAGTAGACACGGGGATGTTAACAGCAGGCAAACAGAGAAATATCTTTGATGACTCATTTTGCATCTGTATTACTGGCAAAGCTCTATTGTGTTTTCAAAGATACAAAGTATCTTTACAGATCTAAGGGAGTGTATAAAGCGAAAAAATTATGTTTTTAAAGTCTTAAAAATATCAGAATGCCAAGATTTATCTTTGTTATGCTAGGAAATTTAGTGAGAAGGCAAGGAATTGGCACAGGGACTGTGAAATATGTGATTTGTGTCAATGTGAAGTAATAAGATATAACCTTCTTAAACCATGGAATTTTTGACAGAACATGAACATAGTTTTTGCTTTTTATCTGTATCAATTCTGTTACTGCTTTCACTTTTGGTATTGTGTATAGAAACGTTTGTGAAGAAAACAAAATTAGGCATTAAAAACAAACAGGGAAATACTTCAGGAAACTTTAAATAAAAGTCAAATAATTCAGTTGCAAAAGGATTTGCAGCTGGACAAGTAAAAGGTGGGATTGAAGAATGGGGTTGATTGAACTATGGAATTGTAAATTAAACAGTCTCTGGAATGTCAGGCTTGGAGAAGGTGTGAATCACTGGGATGGGCTTTGCCAGAACCACCTGGTGGCTATAAACAGGACACAGGAATGGGGGTGTGTGTGTGTGTTGGTAGAGCAGAGACTCCCCATGCACCCAGCGCTGTTTGCTTGCCTTTATTTACGTAATAAATTTGTTGTTTTATTTAAGATCCTGTTTGGATAAAATCATTTATATCAGGGACCATGTGCTACTTAGCCGGTGAAAGGAGTGAAAACAAATAGATATAATTTTGTTAATGTTTCCTCCTTCTTATCCCAATACAAAACTCATACAGATAATCCTGGAAATAGTCCCAACTCTGGAAGTGCTCAAGGCCAGACTGGGTGGGGCTTTGAGCAACCTGGTCCAGAGGAAATTGTCCCTGCCTGCGGCCTGTGGCAGGGGTGGGGCGTGTGAAACTAAATGATCTTTAAGGTCCCTACCAAGCAGGGACCTTCCAAACCAGTCCTCAGATGGTCAGTCCTGAGGCCACAACAGCACAAACAAGCAGTGGGTGACTGGAATGGCTTCTACTGAAGTGTTAATACAGAGTGCAGCAGCACCTTTGCTGGCTGACACCCAGAAGTTCTGATCATTATCTGCCTCACTGAAGCCTAAGTTTCATCTGGAGGTAACAACCTGCTTCAATTTTCTATTCTGCTGCAAAAATAGGGCAGATGATAGTGCTGAAAAACAAGATTAATATGCAGAAGGTCAAATAACAGCGTAAACAACAGCATCCTACACTGCAAACTAACCACCAGCGCAAGAATACTAAAGCAGAATTCTGTGCTTATTATCATAGCATCTGCAAACAACAAATCCCTACATCTAAATCAGGCTGCCAGAGAAGTTTAACATGAGGATCTAGTAAAACCAAAACACAAATGATTCAGCTGATGGTTTGGGTAAGGCAAAAAGCAAGTATCAGTCTTTATTCAGAATTTCTCTATTTACAGCTCATATGGTTCCTGATACATTGAGAGCATAACTGAGCAAAGTGACACAGGGTTTAGCTTGTCTAGCAGTGTAATTTTTTTTTCTCACATGGATCCCCAGTCCCCAGAGCATAATAACAACTTTTTCTCCATAAGTTTAGAGTTTTCTTTGTGGCTGCAGTGATGAGGAGGATAAATATTTCACACCTTTTTCACAAGAGAGAACAATTCACTTTGTATCTTTCAAGAAAAGACAAGCATCCTCCTACACATTGTCAATTTCATGTGTACTATATAAAGAAACTGTTCAAGTGGTTCTTGTTAGGAAAAGCCAAATATAACAATCCCTTTAATTATGAATTTAAAATGCTGAAAGCCTCTGTAGCTAAAGGAGCTAAAATTAATTGTAAACTATTGAGACAATGAGAGAGTCACAACATTTGCACGAAATGTCACTTAGAAAGAGCTCTCTCCCTGTCTTCTATTAGTAAAGCACCAGAAGATAAAAAATACAAGAAAATAGGAATTTAATAAAGGAAAAAAAAAACAGAAGTTCAGATAAAAAAGCTTGCTATCAGGATGAGTGGATGGATTAGCAGGCAGAAATCCTAAAGATTGCAAAAGTAAATATTTTCTTTTTCTTGCAAATACCTCCTCACAAGACATTTTACTTGTCCATCTGATAAACTGATTTGCAGCAGTCCCTTATTCCTCTGGAGTCTGCTGAAGTCCACTTATGGCCTGTATACAGGGTAATATTTGCTGATTTGAAGTCTGTTTCACAAAAAGCAGACACTGAAGGAGTGGTGCTGAGTAATTTCCCAGGTAAATGGCTTTGCATGACTTACATGAAAGAGATATCTGTCACCACTCAGGCACCTTTGCATAATATGAAGTAGCTGCAGCAGGGCAGGAAAATAGAGTATTATTCTAATTCTATTTAACCCTAAAACTAGCACTACACAATTTACCTGGCTTCTGACCCAGTATCTCCTCACTCACATCAATGGCTTCAAACCTGCAGATATTTGCCCTCCTAGGGGCTCCTTGGGTGTGTGTCTAATCACGGCCGAAGTCTTTACCTGTCTTTAACAAAAACAAATTTATCTATGAATTTTCATGGGAAAAATTGGAGGCCACTTGAAGAGACTGTGGAGTAGTGCTTGGAGAAAAGAGAGACTATTTCATAGCCAAGTAATTTGGTGGGGGCTCAGACTTACAACTGAAACAAAAAAAGGGACAGTTACTTGTCCTAGCTAAGAGAAAAAGGCTAAGTTTGAGCAACAGATTTAGACAAGAGCAGAGGCAGGATGATATCTGTACTGATTTCTATTGAACAAGCCATATGATTGGGAAAATTAAACCAGTTTACAAGGTATGCAAGCCTGAAATAGAAACAGCAGCCTTCAAAACTCCATGCAAACTGAGAAATACATTGCTTAGAGTTTAGCTAGAAGAGTAACTGTAAGATCATTTTTTTGAGAGCAAAGGTAGTTAGCATCCCTGTGGAATAAAGTAATGCTATGAGTGCGAGGAAGAAAGAAAACAGATGAGATAATTTCACCTTTGGGAGAACAAAGGCTGGTCACAAAGACAAGTAATGTACCTCTTGCAGACCACACAGATTTTAATGAACCATAAACCACTCAGCAGGATCCACATTTCTGGAAGCTAGTAGTGTCCTGAATTTTAGCTTTTAGGCTCATCTTTGAGTATGTTTCTAGTAAGGGGCCTACAGATCTAAGAATGAGGACAATGGAGAGTGATTGCTTTCTGCAGAATATTTACTCCTTGTCAGTATGGGTTTTGTTGCCTTTTATAGATTGCCAATGACAGTTTATTCTGTTAAAATACGGTTGCTTAGCTTCGTCCCTGCTGCAAAAGCACGTTGAGTACATTCCTGGAAAGGCAAATGCAGAATCTGGAGATGGCAACCACATTTCTGTAAGGAGAATTTGCTGTTGTACAATAGCAGAGATGAACCGGCAAGTTCTATATGTTTTTCCCTCAGCTATGCTTTAGGTGTGTTATGAAGGGTAAAGAGCTTTGTGCTCAGGATAATACAAATGTGGATATGTGTGAAGTCCAACACAGATGGTTCTGGGAAGGTTTCTTTCAATACATAGGCTTCTTTAGTATAGTCTTGAGTGCTTAATGAATTTCATGTAATACCAGAGAAGGATGTTGTATGACAACCAAAGGTATAAGACTAGAAGAGCTTCCTTTGTACTGAAGTAGCTCCTTGTAAACTTCAAGCAGTTCTTTCAGAAGCATGCATCTTTCTCTAGGGGAGCATCCTTTACATGTAAAAATACCCTTCTTATTGTAGGCTCTCTTTAGAGCAGAGACAAGGGTATCTGATCTTCAGCTATAATATCTTATAAATATTGTATATATAGATATATTTAGATATCTATATATATATCTTGATACCTATCATTAAGGCTGTTGAATTTAACAGCAGCAGCTGTGTTAGCTGTCAATCTTCTTTATAGGTAGTTAACCTGTACCCTTATGTGGTTTGCTGTATTAAGAAAAGGGACATCATAGAATCAAATTTATAATGGAGATTCAGAAGTAAGGAAGCTCCAGTGTCTGTACCTGCAATAGCACTATATTCCACTGATGCTAGATACATCATAGGAATAGTCATACAATTTTTAAGAAGTGTTCTTCTGAGCTAACCCATGACAAAATTGATGGTGTGGTGCTAGTGGAGACACAACTAGTTATTATAATGTGGGAAGGAAGTTTTTATGTATTTATTTTTATATATTTAAAGCTGCTGCAAGTGAAGATGAAGTGCAGAAGATCAACAGTAGCTTTCAACACAGTAATCTGAATGCTGTCTCTCTTGTAAGCATGCAGACAATTTGCATCAGCATGGTCCAAATTGCTAGTGTAGGGGACAGTGGAACTAGACATTTCAATATGTAAACTTTCAAGGTAAAAGTACAAAACTGTCAAAAAAAGCAAACATAAAGCCAACCTAATCACAGTGATTTTTCTTACTTTTCTTACTTTCGACAAAATGCACATTCTCCTGCACAAAGATCGGCAAGATGTCTTCTTTGGACCGAGGAATAGATTTGAGGGCATTGCAGTTAGTTAGTCCTACAGTTGTCCTTCCAGTTTTAGAAGGGATCTAAAATCAAGGGGCCACTGAAAGGCACATCCAAGCAAAGGCAGAGAGATGGGATTTAATACAACCTGCTAAATGTTAAAGCGGTGCTTAGCTCAGTACCATTCAAATCTACGCCTTGCATTCACTCCTGCAGAGATCCACAGGAAAAGAGCCTACGTATTTTCAAGAATCTACAGATTAGGGATGTTGATTTGTCATCTCAAAGACTCATTGGCACAGGCACCCTAGGCTACCAGAAACCAGATTTGAATCCTTTGTTTGAGTATAGGAACATTTTCAATAGCAGCATTCAACTTTAAAACATATTATTAACATCTGAGCTAGTAGCTTTTGTTTCATGATTAAAGTGCATTAAGTGTTGTAGCCAGTTGCTTCTTACGGATGCCATGCCACAGCTAGACTTGACTGTGCAACTGCTCCAGCAATCTCTTCTATATATTTTAAATTCAAATTGCAAATAAAGAGGAACATTTGACTAATATTACTATTTATCTAATATGAGCCCCTTCAGGAGCTGTCTGTGACTGCAGCTTTATTTATAACAGCAATATCTCTCTAAGTATACTATTTGGCACTGGAACCAGTCTGAATTGGAGTTTAATAGAATTATCCTGAGAGGACAAAGCAAGGCTTGAGCTTCATCTGCTAGGAACTAACATCAGGCTTCTTTGCTTTGTGCAGCTGCATAATTTACACAGAGCTACCAGAAGAAATGTCAGTCTACAACTCAAGTTGCAAGCACTACACATCACATATGCCAGTAGCTCAGGGTCTCCCCAGGACCTGATCATCTCCTGTAGCCTTTGCATTAAGATACTGTCAGAGAAGTCTAAAAAGTAATAGGCAATGGATAGGCCAAGGAGATCTTCCCCACGCATTTCTAATCAAAAAGTGCTTGAATTCTGGATACTAGACCAAGGTACCACAAACAATTGAGATAGAATCTGCTAAGAAATGGGAAGTCATTCTGCTTCTAATTCTGGGCAAGTTTATTTCAAAGTTGGCTTCCAGAACTGCATGCAATCTCTCAGTTAGCAGTAGCTACAAAGAAAGTGGATCCCAGCTGACAAGACCAAGATGACTCTTTAAGCAGAGGTTGAACAGGGTTTAATGAATATGTAGATCCTATCAGTAAAACATCTGTGTTTGCAAATTTAAGAACTATGCTCCAGAGGAGAGGAAGTACTCTAATGTAGACTGAGAGTCCAAGCTAGAACTTGGAGACAGCAGAGCTTCACTGGCACTTGGCAAAATACAGAGCAGCAGCACCCACAGTTATGCTGTTGATACTTGTCAGTTATTAGTTTCAATTCTTATACAGCCCTTCCCATGACACTCTTTAAGTGCTACAGAAGCATCAAACTTTTATTGCTGCAAAGAGAGACCTATGTCCTTCTTGCCTTTTGGGAGATGCCTGTAATATTTCTGCCATCTTTGACTCAACTTGGGTTGGTTTTTTTTTATTACTGATTGCGTTCTTTGAGGCTGTGAAGCAAGGTGTCAACATGCAAGACCTAAATAAGTATCTATCACTTTATTATATAAAGTTTTGTTCTACTTCTCCGTATATCTCTGGGCTCTCAAAATGATGCTCAGCATAGTTAAGTTGATAGGCCATACTATTTTGATTCAGGTCCCTTCACACTTCATGGAACAGTTGCAGTTACAATCTTTTTTACCGAAAAAAATAGGTTCTAGGAGAGAGGGAAGCATTGTCTCATTTATAAGTGCAAGCTCATGCTTTACTTTGACCACCAAACTCTACCATTATGAAAGAGACCAGGAATTCAGAACCACGCTAAAAATACCATGAAAGAGAGCTTGATGCTCCAAGATGGCACATCTGATAGATAAGATAATCTTTTGAATGCACTGTTCAGCTTCTGTCACCTGGACTAGAAAATACTCATAAGCACACTTGAAAAGACAAATGAAAAGGAACCAAGATGCACAAACTAGCCCTTCTGCTTTTTTACTTGTGCACAAGACTGTTCATCTCAGACTGCAGAAGCTTAGCTAAGTGAACAGAACAAAAAAGTTGTCATTCTTTAGTTCAGAGAAAGAGTTCAAACATGAAGAAAAAAGTGATTTGTACAACATTATCTGTCTATCATTATACAAATATTTTACTAAAGACAAATTTGAAACATATATCCAGGGTCACTTCTCTTCAGTCTTATGATAGCAATTACTTTTCACAGCCAAGCTGGTTTCCCTCTCACAGACTCATTTCTACTGATGTGACTACTTGAAATCACACACAATCACCCCTCTTATTAACCTTCTGCCTATCACTATGACAACGAATGAGATCAATACTATATTTTCCTCCATTAAGACATCCCTCTGTCAAATTGAAGACATTGCAGAAACAGCCCAGTTTATGGATGCATACATCCAAAGGGACAAAGAGTTTGAACTTAAGGAGTGTCAGCACTACCTTTGAGGTAGACAAGTAAGCCAAAAGCTAGTGTATTATATACTTGCCTAAATCTTCATCTTTTTTTTTTTTTTTTTTTTTTTTCTAGAGAAGAGTACTCTGCCAGCTTTTCACATTTACCTAGCACCGCTTCCTTTCTACCCATTGCTACCTGTCTTATTCCTGACTCTGTAATGACACACACATTGTCAGTGATCAGTTTGGTGATCTTCACACTAACCTGTACAGCATTTTCTCTTCTAACCTCGTCTTTTCCAGAATCTATCATTTTATGACATGGAAAAAGCAACCAACAGTGAAGTCTCAGAACAGTGACTAACAGCACCAGTTACATTCCTCAAACAAGGAGCTTTCTTGCACTTAGCCTATAGATTTTAAATAGCATCTCACATTGCCAGACAGAGGGAATAGTTTTTCCCCCACCAGAGGGGTAGGAGCTCTGTTCTCAAATATTGGATTACAAACACTAAAAGCCAGGCTAGTCAATATGCAAGCTAATATAGTATCATAGTCACTACCAGAAAACATAGTTTAAGAAAAAGCTTTTCCATTTACAGTATTTGACTTGCATCATTGCTGTCAATATGAGATGGAAGAAATTACCTTATCAGGCCTTTGCTGAAGAGCTGGCAGATTCTCCTGCTTGCTTGATGCAAGCTAAACTGTACTTGATCTCCATAGAAACAATAGGAAGCAAATATGCTTAGAAAAGGGTGGACAACCTACTAACATGGGAATTATGTTCATCTTATATCTACATTGTAGACATATTTTAGTGCTAACCAAGTCACAGCTGGGCAACAGCAGCTATAAATCTACATGCTTGCATAGTACACTGCCATTCTTTTGACTTTCCATCTTTCCTCTTAGTGGAGCTTAACATCCCTTCAGGATAGCATCTACAAAACATTAGAACATGTATCTGTATCTCAGCTAAATATCTTCACCTGGCTTCCAAATAGGCTACCTAATCTAAGCCATATCAGGCTTTAGCCATTCTCCTCCAACTACACTTCTTACCAAGAAGTCTTAGTCATGTCTGCCAAAAGAGTTTTCTTACCCAAGACAGGCTGCTGCCTCTCCTCCCCATCCCACTCCTGATACTCACAAATCTGAGAAGGGTCCCAGCAGACCTCCTATAAAGCGGCACCTAGAGGTTGCTCAGAAATCTTCTTAAAATCTTATCTATCAATATCAACATGTTCTTAGCAGCAGGTGAGTGTCATGGTTTAAAACGAGCCAGTAACTAAGTACTACACAGCAGCTCCTTCACCCCCAAGTCAGGATGGGGAGGAGAATCAAAGGAATATAAAACCTGCAAACTGAGATAAGAACAGTTTAAAAACTAAAATAAAGCACAACACTAATATAACTAATCATAATTCTAAAGGAAACAACAAGGGGAGAGATTATAAAACTAAAAAGGGGAAAGAACACCTATAAACACAAGCGATGCACAGTGCAACTCCACCCGCCGNATAAAGCACAACACTAATATAACTAATCATAATTCTAAAGGAAACAACAAGGGGAGAGATTATAAAACTAAAAAGGGGAAAGAACACACCTATAAACACAAGCGATGCACAGTGCAACTGCTCACCACCTGCTGACCAATACCCAGCCCAACCCAAGCAGCAGTCTGGACCTTCTTGGTGACTCCCCCCAGATTATACACTGGGCATGATGTGCTGTGGTATGAAATATCCATTTGGCTAGTTTGAGTCAGGTGTCCTGTGTCTGCTCCCTCCCAGCTTCTTCTGCCCCTCCTCACTGGCAAAGCATGAGACCGAAAAGCCCTTGATGAGGGTAAGTGCTACTTAGCAACAACTAAAACATCGGTGTGTTACTAGTATTGTTCTCTGGTTAAAACCAAAACATAGCACTGTGCCAGCTACTAGAAAAAAAAAAAAATCAGCTATCACAGACAGAACCAGGACAGCATGTGTTCTGTCATCAGATAGCAAACAGAAACCATGTCTGAGCTTACAATCCTCACCAATAATTTCCTAATGCCATTCTGAAGTGTTTCTAGGGATATCATCTTTCAAGTAATTTTCCTCCTTATCTGAAAGAAGTAGCATCCTAAACACTACCAGCTGGCTGGGGAAAGTCAGACAGCATGCAGTAACCAGTAAGGTATGGAGATCCTTCAATAGTTCTCTCAAAGTCATTGACAACAGGCCATGAAACCATTAGACAGTGCAATGCTACTTGCAGCAGTTATTTCTGTGGCTATTTCCCCATTCTGAAGGGCAATAAAGTGCCAGATTAAGCACTGAAGCTGGCAAATTGAAATTGCACTCACCTTTAGAAAAGTCTTTTCACAGTATGCTCACGCTGCAAATCCAGCCTATTTGGAACTAGTGGTGAAGAGACTTTCTGTACTGCATCAGAAGGCTACTTTACAAACAGTCTCTCCAAAAATGTGTAGGTAGTAGCACCCATTCTATAAACTTTGGTTACTAAAGATAAAATGACCTATACTTTAGCCAGTCTAACAAAAAAAAGGACAGCCAACAACTATCAAAATAACAGTGTAAAGCACTGACTTTATGGACATTAGTTCTTAGAATATTTTATATATGCCATGGCCTGTAAAAGACTGGTGAGACTAGAAATACAACAGCTCCTTGCAGCGTTATTAATTTAACTACTTATAAAAAGTAAAATACAGCAGTGTTTTCCTATATACAGCAGGACATATCAACAAGATGTACGCAGTAACAGGTATGCAAACAACAAACACTTACCTTGTGCATATGTCCGCCATCCTGAGATCTAGTCCTATGTATTTCTTTTCCAGTAAAGTTCCTCTGAAAAAGAAGCTGAAGTTACATATTGCAGCCTTGTGCCACTGCAGGGGCTCAGGACCAGCCAGTCAGTGCAGAAGCCCTGCAACATCTTTTCATCATATGTACATTTAGAGAAGTTATTTTTAAGGATGCATAAACACCTTCATTGTCTTTAGGCTACAGCAGTGTAGTACCTGGTCTTCCAAGTGGTGGGTCCTTACATTCCCTTTTTATTTCCACCACTACCATTAAAACACCTTTTCACAAGTTCAAAATAAATAAAGAAGCCAAGTCACATACAGAAGATAACATATTCCAAAGAACACCTTTGCTCACCTACATTCAGCTAAAAGCCAAGCTCTTTCCCCAACCAAAGGAAAACAAATTTAGAAAACACCAACTTCCAAATACTACCAAGCATTGTCCTGGCTGCAGCTTTTCAGCAACATAACTACATCAAATATTCACATACAGAAACACTACGCAGACTACTGAATAAAAAACTTTATGAAACCCTACTGAAATATACAAACTACTTTGACAGCTTAAATAAAACTAACTCCAAACTCCTCATGCATAAGTCTGATGTCTTAAAGAAGTCCTTCTAATTACTAGCTCAGAGTTTACATAGCCTTGCTGATGACTGACATTAGATTGAGAGCTCAGCAAGGCAATAAAAATAAAGCATCTCCTGTCCTTAACAATAAGAGAAAGTAATCTGGGTCTCTTTATAGACTTCATGGCTCAGTGATAAGCATTTCACCATGTCTGATTCTAATTAATACCTCTGATTCTCTGATTAGCAGCAGCATGTCATTCAGGTGACTTCACTTGAAAAAAAAATCAGTGCTTTGTTAGTAACACCTGGGTAAGAAGGGCTTCTAAATGCGAGTGTTTATCCATAATCCTTCATTAAGGAAAAGGTGGTGAAGTTAAAAGAGGGGAAGAAATGGGAGGGAAATTAAAAAAAGCCACCCCAAAACAAAAAAAAAAAAAAAAAAAAA
>NDXB01018756.1:212049-223279 GCA_002631895.1 Agapornis roseicollis | reverse complement strand
AAAAAAAAAAAAAAAAAAACCCCCCAAAAAAAAAAAAAAAAAAAAAAAAAAAAAACAACCCTGAAACCCAAAACCATCAAACCAAGAAAAAGAACAAAAACACAACTCAAAAACTCCGGAACAAATTTTAAGTCTAACATAAGTATTTTTTCCAGGAAAAAAAAACAAGGTAATCAGTGATAAGTCTCTCATGTTTACTTGCAAGTGGGCTGTATCACAATTTTATGCACCCTGGGGAAATCCTGCTGTCTTATTATTCTGTGCTTCACTAACAAAATGGGTATAATGGTACTGCCTTGTCTCATGAGCTTAGAATAAAGATAAATCTGCTTCTAAATGTAGACAAGCTCTGGGAAAGAAAAAGATAGCACAGAGTGACATTATCCCAGGCCATTAGAAGATAATGTGGCATTTCCAGTGCAATGGCCAAACACAAATATTCCCATGCACATTGTGTGCTTGACAAGAGTCATGAAAAGACCAGCACAGAAAGATACTGCTCCTGACACTACAGACATGGCATGAGCCTGGTCAGATTGTCCGCTACTTCAAATTGCGAGACCCTCACAGATAAGTGAGCTAGTTTATATCACCTAATGCCTACTTCCTGCTGGGTGGTAAGTAAAATTAAGTAGTCATCTTTCTTTTATTTGGGGCTGATATCAGAAGCAGCATCTCAAATTTTCTTCTAATTTGAATGCTAATTATGACATGCCAGTGCAAACCAGAGGCTAGAGTTGAGTCTCATTTCGTGGATGGGCCCATTTGTTTCTCCTCTCCCTTAGAATCATAGAATCATAGAATAGTTAGGGTTGGAAAGGACCTTAAGATCATCTAGTTCCCTTACAAGTCTGTGGAAGCCACATTTGTATCTGCCTTCTCAGAAGATGGGGAGCCATCATTTATAATTAAAAGTACAAGGGAAACATAGGGCAAAGTTATATTAGCCTTTTAATGAGCTTAGGTAAAAGAAAGAATACACATTTCAGAGTGAATTATAGCATAAAGTGACTTATATGGAACCAGATCCTCATCTTACTTTCAACACCGAAAGAAAGTTACTTTAGAGATCAGAAAATCTTCTTCTCCCCTTCTGAAAGTGAGAGGACTTTTTTATTAGTATTATTTTTAATTTAGAAATGAATCAACAAAGACAAGGAGGAGATGAGCAGTCAGCAGAAAGGTCTCACCTCTGACACTGAGAGCATTCGTAAGACTCTGAAGTTATATTCTCCTATCATCGCTATCAATTTAAATGATTGTGCATTATGAAATGGCACAGAAGAAAGCAGGCCTTGAGAAGGGACTACATGCCAACAGGTGGGTTTTTTTCCCAGTTCAACAATCCATGTAGCTGGAGAGCAACTACAACCAATTAATCAGACCAGTTAAGCCTCCTTAAAGCATTATGGCTCCCCACACATGTACAGATCCTTCCATATGCACCTGGTTGCCTAGGATTAAAGTACAAACCTAAATAAGCACAAAAGTGTCTCTGCTGTTTCATAATCCAGAGCCTGCCATCCTACACTAGGAGCTGGATACAGTCCAGCACAGCAAGTTCTGTGCATGCAAACCCAAGCACTAAGGAGCTTGCATACAGGGGGAATACCAGGGAAGCTGGTTGGCTATTGCACTGTTGCATGCCTAGAAACCCATTCCCACCAAAATGAAGGTGAAATGCCAGACGGGAATATTTAAGTACCTAATATGCATGCTGAATCTTACACAAGTTCCTAACCTCTGGGACATTGTTGTTTTCGATGTTTTTCTCACATCTCTCTAATGTAAAAGACCCATGAAGATTTTAAAATGCACCTGTACCTCTCTCCACTCTAGTACTATTTGAGCCACAGCACGGAAACCTGTCTGTAAGAGGTCAAACCCAATGCTCAGTCACACACCAGCCCATATGCACCCTTATTCAAGAAAAAGACTGCAATTTGTGGCAGCCTGCCCTCCTCCGCTGCTTCAGTGCCTGACTCACCCTGAATACACAAATCCTCCCCCCTCCGCTGATCCCCCAGCGAGTGCTTTCTTAATTCAGCAAGACATTCACACAAAAGATGTTGCCTATATCCCCACAGCCAACGGCCCACCCCCGGGCCAGGTTTCAGTGGCACTCCCTGCCTCCAGGCTCTTTGTGCACTGTGAGGCTGCAGAGGTTCCTGCCCTCCCTGCTCCCATCTTTGGTATCTCCAAAGGTCTACCATGGGTCACCCTGCAAGTGTGCATGGAAATGGGTAGGAGTCCTATCAAGTGAGCTATGAATAGGGGATATACTTGCTAGGGCCATCCAGGCCCTGACACAGGCAGCACAAGTGCTGCAGTAACAGCAAGGGCACCATGCAAAAAGCAGGGCATAGGGAGTGGGTGTGTGTCAGAGATTCAGGAAGGCTGGGAAATGAAATGTAAAGAGATTAACTAACTTAACAAAAAACACACAGGACATCTGCAACAGAACTGAAGGCAACACCTGAATCCCATAGCCTGGCTGTAACACCCTGCATCCTTTGGAGGAAGCAAGCAGTGCCCGCAGTGGCAGGTTTGGGATCATCACCAAAAATAGAGCAATGTCAGCCTTTCTCATTTGCAGGTCATCAACTTATTCTGCTGGTAATCATCTTGAGCTGCAAAGCCACTCTGTGTTAATGATTAGTGTGCTGTATACCCTCAGAGCACCTTTTATGTGGGTCTTTCAAAACCTAACATCAAACATAACAAAAAGTAATTGTCATGTCCTTACATGGAACCTGGTGTTTGTGTTCAAGAGGCACATAATGCTATCCTGAGAGATTTTTTTGAGGCACTTTAATGCTTCTCAATCATTTTTTTACTACCTGTTTATAAAAGTTGCCATAGATCTTCAAAACAAATAAATATATGCTTCTGGTCCTATTTCAGTTCACACTAGAGCTTGGAATTTCAGTGGTTCTGGGCAAATGAATCAGCACATCTATGAATAAACCAGCCTAAGTCTGAGGTCCTGTTTCCTATCTCATGTCTGATTCACTGGCAAATCACTTCAGAGGATAGGAGCTTAATTTCTGCTCGCACGAAGTCATAAGTATTCCGAAGTCATAAGGAATGCCTTTATTTCTGTTGCCCATTTAACAAGTCAGAATGTACTGCACTGCATAAAAATGATCTATACTTTCAGCTTAAGAAAACAGTTCTTGAAATAGAGCTAAATTAGGTTTAACCATCCCTCACACATCCCAGCCTGGAGGAGTACCCTAGCAACAACCTTTCACATCTTGCAAACATTTGCTACTAATTATGGGTTCTTAGAGCAATAACACATGGCTCCATGCTTCAAGGAAAGAGGCCAAAAGCAGCCTCAAAAGTAACCCTTAGCTTTTAATTTAAACTAGTGCCATACAAGTTCTCAAATATACATGGTAAAAGCTTCCCAAAACACTGATCTGATTAATGGCTCTGAAAACTTGTAAAAGCTCAGCTGTCAAGCATTAAAATGTAGGCTGAGAAAAAGCTCATGTAGAACAGCTAAATAAAAATCGTCTGAAATAGCTTTTCCCTATACCTTAAGTAAGAGTAGCACAATACAGCAACACACAGCAAAACTCCAAAGAGCCACAGGGCTCACTCTGTACCAGTTCAAGGGCTCCCATACCTGATTCCAGCAAGTTATTCATGCTGCAGCAAGCCTTCCCTCATCTCTTATACATTAGCCAGTCTTCCCTCATCTACTTTCATTCCCAAACACACAGTCTTCTCTAGTCTAAAAGCTCCCCTATTACCGCTTGAGGTACTTTTAGCCTTCAAGTGCTCTTGAATTTCCCTTGACCCAAAGCAGGAGCCAGAAAGAAGCAGGCACAGAAAAAATGCTATCCTTTCCAGATTCCTCTTGGGTTTATTCTTAGATCTCACATTAACAAGCAGCCAAGCGATACTCCAGCTTATCTGCTCCAGGTGACGGTGCTTGAGCAGGGAGCATTGGACAAGATGAACTCCTGATGTCCATTCCAACCTTAACCTTTCTGTGATTGACATTCATTGTGCTTACAAAAGAAATTTAGCATGGATAACCCTTTCCTGGGAAGTAGTGCTGGGTACCCTCAGACATAGCTGATACGTAAGGATGTCAGCTGGAACCCTGAAGGCTGCAACCATTCTAGCAAGACATTGGAAGGTAGAACATCTGTCCAAGATGAACTTGGGTCTTAAGGCAGAATATCAGCTGGTAGGGATGTCTGTAGCTAAGAAAATGAGAGCCTGGGGTTTGGTTTTGGTTTTTAATTTCCTGCTCTTCTCACTTTGTACTATTTACCATTTCCTAGATAACTTTTAGTGATTCAAATCTGTGTCCACAACCTCCATGATACCTTTTCAATTTTCATCATTAAAGCATAAGGAAGTTGTTACAAAAAAAATAATTTGTTATTAATGCAAGAATTGCATTGGCTTAGAAACTTAAAAACTAGTACAACAGCAGAACGATAGAAACTAGTAAAGACACTAGACTACTGACATTGACTCTAAAATACTCTATTATAGCAGCATTTCTTCTACTCGCAGGAAGTAAGAATATGAGAAACATCAAGGAAGTAAAAAAGCTCTATTGTTTGCTGAGGCTAGAGTCTCCTTCCAAGGGCTTAACAATGGATTTAACCATCATAGGCTTTCCAGTTCTCTGTGTGCTTAAAACCAAGAATGAAAAAGAAAATGGTGGGATTTTTCAGCACGTAATGTATCGGGAAAGGAATGTTCTCTTTCAGGGACCAGTTACTATGTCCCCTGCCAGGAGATTGAAGCCTGTTCATACTATTGTAAAACTATTACTGTAATAGCCAAAACTACCCCTGAGTCTTCATAGGTCTGTTGAATAATTTATTGCTGAATATCCAGCGTGTCTAATGCAAATTCCATTTGTCAATACTGACCTGTTGGACCACAGTGCTTCTAATACATGGAAAGGAGGCATTAAGTCTTTATCTCCCACACCAAAGTGGGAGACAGCGCTTCACTACTTTAAAAGGGTTACTGAAAATACAGTATCTGTGTGAAGGGCAAATTGGTGGAGGAGGAGAAATGAGGACTTACAGGCCTCCTAGGGACACAGATTGTGACACTCATATAAAGAAAATCTCAGGGTTCAACATTGCAGCAAAACAGTGAACCTTCAACTGCTTGATGGTTGTACTGCTGTGTCTTCTAACTTTTTTTGTAGTATTCAGTTAGCCACAGATGTGAAGCAAAAAGCCCCAGTCTGCTGTATCTGAGCATCCCATAGGCAAAAAACAAACAAAAACAGACAAGGTTGGAACTGGGTCTTCTGGAGCTTTGGGAAAATCTGAACTCCAAGCACTTCAGTTCTGGTCAACACTCACCTAAATCTAGCATTTACCTTCTGTTTCCTGTGTTCTTCATGAGATCACATAGATATTAAATTCATAACTGATGGGTTTGAACAATTTGATAGTGATGGCAAAATAATGAAGTTTTCCTTCTGCTTCAGGAAAAAAAAAAAAAAATCCATTCTGAAGAAAGCAGGCTTCAACCCCAAAGGCATTTCAAGATTTCATTAGATTATGGGCTTTGTTGTAAGAAAAAGAGAGTGCATTTTTAAATGGCAAAGATTTTTTGCTTCTACAGTATATCAGAAAACTGGCACATGTTATATAACAAAAGTTTCTTGCTGAAGTGTTTGGAAATGATTGGGATGTCTAACCTGCTGAAAAATGATGTTGATAAACTTAGTTACAACCTTTGTGATAGACAGAGAACAGGCCTTTTAAACACAAATCTTAATAAATATCAGCAATAAGTGTACTGTGTACAATTATATATCATTAGACTAAGGCTGAGATGATGCAGCTGCTACAGGGTTGACCTATCCAACTAGAAATATGAAATGGACAAAGTTTGACACTGGATCTGAAATTATGATTAATCAGTTCATTTGCCACTACATTATTTGAAACATAACTGATGCACTAATTCTTGGAGATACATTAGTAATTCTTTAAAGTTTTCACTTTTTGAGCCAATAGCAAAAGCAGAACTTGCTGAACTGTTGCCCTGTCTGCTCTGTTGTTTATGCATATATAGGGAAGAAATTCTTTCCTGTTAGAGTGGTGAGATGCTGGAATGGGTTGCCCAGGGAGGTTGTGAGTGCTCCATCCCTGGCAGTGTTCAAGGCCAGGTTGGATGAAGCATTGGGTGACATGGTTTAGTGTGAGGTGTCCCTGCTTATGGCAGGGGGGTTGGAACTAGATGATCGTAAGGTCCTTTCCAACCCTAACTATTCTACGATTCTATGATTCTATGGCAACTTCCAGTTTACAAAGAACTCATTCCTTCTCTGCCATTCTTCATCCTCGGTGTTTAAGAAAATTATACTTCCAAACACTCCTGAACAATATTCAAGCTGTGAGGCTTCCTGTTATTTGTGACTCTTTGCAAGTCTCTTCCAGTGAGTGTTTCCAAGGACTTTTCTTAATTAACCCAGTGTCAAGCCTCAACCAACAGTAAGCACCAGCATGTGTTTTCTTGGTGTGATTCATGTGCGGTTGGTTTTACAGATGACATGAAGAGTCAAAATTCAGACACCCATAAGGCTGAAGCCAACTGCAAAGCAGGGAGGTACCATTAAAATAGTGGGAGCAAGAGTCAATAAAGAGGGATGGAGTACTAATGGTTACAACATCCCCTTAGGAGGGAATAAAAGTAAACAGCTCACAACAGATGGGAGATAAAACCAAGTAAACACATTACATGATTTAAGGGTACTAGATTTCCATCTCATCTCCTTCTTACTATCCTAAGCTTTGCAGTTTGTTTTCTCCCAGAGGTAAGGAAGTCCTGTTACCTGCTAAAGATAAAAGAGAGAAATCAAGGGTTCTGTTTAAAACAATTAACTGTAATTTTCTCTTGCAGCCAGCAGGACAGTGATTAGGGTTCAAATCAGGACTCATGTTTTCTAGGACAAGTATCAGTTTTAAGGCTCATTTATATTATAGAAAAGGTTATATTTCACCCTCTTGTACAAATGAAATTATGTTTCTTAAGGAGCTGCATTGCTATAAGCATGAGAACAAAATGAAACAGCAGCATTTGCTACCTGTTGCTGAGTCTAGTTACCACCCATTACCATGTTCTTTTCATCTTTTACCAAAGGTTTGCACCTTAAGAAGGAGCAAGGGGGTCAGCAGATCACTCACATAAATGCTCTGCAGTAAGGCATACAGCATATCGTGAACCCTTTAAATATCAAAATCCCTACTGTTTTGTTTATAAAGCAGTTTTAATAAGCATTTTAGAACTCTGTTGAAGCACAGCCCCAAAGCAAGGTCATCTCTCCTAGTTCTGATATCCACAAAGTAGCACAACCCATAAGCCCTGAAGAATTAAATGTCATCCATGTCTGCACCAGTATGATCCATCCAAGGTATCATGTTTTGTGGCTCAGTTTGCATAGCTGGCTCTGTGAGTCATCTGTAATGTATTTTGGGATGGAAATAGGCTGATGATGTGGTGAAACAAAACACGTTAATTCCATGGAAGTTCAAGGCTAGCACTCAGCAATTAGATAAGGAAACAAAACTAGGCAAAACACTTGGATCTATGTAAGAATGTGCAGAAGAACACATTTTCTCCACTTTCTTTATATTGCATGGCCTATTCCATATTTTAGACTGGTTTTACATTACTGGTAAAACCTACATGGCTTAACCAGTGGTTGAAGGCTGCAAGTAAGTGGAGATTTTTAGGTACTGTAAGCCAAGCTTCGCAGCAAGTATAATAAATACATCACAAACCATACACTTTTTTTCTTGTGTTTTTTTTTAATGGGATCAAGTTAGCTGTAAATAAAATTATGTTGGTCAGAATTCTTCCTCAAGAGCATATATTTGTTCAGACTGAAATGTTTCACAGATATGTATTTCCACACTATTAATTTCCCTAGGGCTGTGGAGAGGAATCTTTTTTCCAGCATCGTTATAGGGAAGCAGATGATCTGGTTATGAAGTTTTCTGAAACAAATGTTTTAGTCTTACTAGTCANAATCATTATCAATTGCATAAATAATGATAAATAATAATAAATGTTTTTGAAGCATTCCATTCGAAGTATCCCCGTAGACTTGCTTTGTCTTACTAGTAGTCTGTGCTAATACTGCAGAGCCCTTAATTCAGAATTAGTGCCCAGATCTCTGTACCTCTTTTTTTTTTTTTTTTTTTTTTTTTAATTTTGAAACTTAACTTACATAACAACATTGACAGGATGAAAGGAAGCATCTCAGTATTATTAATTTACCTGAAATTATCATAGGATCTTGTCTTCTGAAGCATATTAATGTTTTAGCTAAGTTAAAAATCAGAAAAGGAAAAACAAACAACCAAACTTTATTATTTTTCTGCCTGTTATAAAACTTACACTATCAGTAATTTGAGTGGTTTATATAAAGTGATCTCACCAAGGCATAGTGTTGCATTATTATGACTTTTTAAGTATTGTGATATTTGATTTGCCTGTGTTAATAGATAAGTTTAAATAAAAAGGAGAAATATTGCAATTTCCAGAAATCTGCTCCATTTCAAAGCTAGATGGAATTAAATGGCAACAGGACAAGGACTTGACTGTAATGAACAACTCAGAGAGAAAAAAAAACCCAAACAGTTGAAAGTTGTATATGGCAGAGTATACACATTCATTTTTTGAAGGCCTCCTTGTAATAACATTTCAGCTGTGACACACACTTATCCTCACCAGCAGAGCAACATGTTTTCGTAACATCAGTTATTATCTTAAATTTTATGAAGTACTTTGTTTTGGTAACTCAGAAAGCTACACAGTTTATATCTGTGTCTTCAGTAATCCCTGCACAGGCAATGCCCATGAGAATTTCATGCCCCCCCTTGGGCCCCAGCATACCAGAACCCAATGGAAAGTATCCACAGTGGAGATGATGTGTAACAGCATGGGGTTTCCAGGCTCCAGAGGCAGCCTAGGATCTGCCAACTGAATGGCCAGTACAACTTTACAACTGCTTAGAGCTGTTAGTCAAAAGGCAGAGTAAGCAAGGCTTTTAAATCCTTAGTTTTATCATTTTGATTTTGGGCTCCCTCGCCAGCTTCCATCTTTTTTGTAATGGTGTTTACTGTGTATTTTCCCATGCATAGTTCCTCAACTCATTTAAAACATTCCTTTCTTCATTCATCACAAATACTTAAACAATTTGCTATACCAGATTCCTTAATAAATAATCTAACACCAATGCTTAGCTCCCCTTGACAAATGAATTTCAAATAAATGACAATATGAAAACTTACAGATAAAATTAATCTCTTTAAGTTCTCCCTTAAGTTTCAGCTGCAGCTGTAAAGCTGCATTTGTTCTCCTGTAAGGTACTGCATCAAACCATAAATCTGCAACACTCCTAGGTAGATCATGGGGAAACAGAAGCAGTTTGTTGACATGAGTTAAAGGCTTCCATCAGCTTCAATCCCATGACTCAGAGATGCTGTCTTCAAGCAGATATCTCTGACAACTTTTTCTGAGCTGTACCAAGACACAAGGGAAAGCTGCATATAGAAGTGAAAGATTTCCAAATACAAGTGAGGGAACATACCTGAGTACTTTTTCAAAACAGCAGGGCAGGTGAACACAAAAAATAACCTTTTCAGTGTGTCCACTACGGGTACCAGATTTTTTGTCTCTGCATTTTCCTTGTATGTTATAGGTAAGACTCGCAGAATGAGGCAAGATGGATTACGTAAGATCTTTTTGGTGTTAACTCCTCATGCCTCTGCAACACAGAGGACTGACTCAATCCATTGCAGTAGTGACCAGATACTGTCTGTGATATTATGTTTCTTTAAAGTCATAAAACTTATGTGTGGATCACCTGGAAAACTGAAACTACAAAAATTCCTAAGTTTTGGATAACTCTCAAACCAGTACCTGTTAAAGCACTGCAAGACAAATACATGTTTATTTAAATAACCTGAAGAAACAACATCTTTACAGAATGGGTGGGATCAGGTGAAAGCTTACTGCAGCTAATTGCTCCAAGAGATCATGCTTCCAGAACTCTTCAATCCACATGATGGATCTTACCTTCTTAAAGAGGAGTTGCCACTTCTGTTGATACCTGCATTGCCTCTTCCAGGGGATCCCCAGGATCAAGAATTCATGTAGCTCAGGCATCTCCAGCACACAAAATGAAGCTGAAGGAAACAGAACACCAGGAGATTAGATGATGGTTGATATAAGAAAATTTACCTAAAATGCAAAGGAATGATAAAACATGGAAAGGAGCACATAGCATTATGTGAATTTGCACTGTGAGACAGCAAAAATGTCAATGCAGTTTTAGAACATTTGGTGCTCAGGCAACAAGGTACAGAGCTTGGGAGTAACAGGGGTTATTTCTCATGTAGGCTCCCGTTCTCCAGTGATCTCCAGAAAAATGGGCTGCTCTGTAAGGAATCTCACTGACTCAGTAGGACTGTAGGCATATGCAAAGGTCTGCCTTCATAGGCTTCATTGTAAGAGAGAAACCTTGGAAACACAATTTTTATAGCCATCTTTATGGCAAAGTGTTTAATTCCAAAAGCCTTAATTCTCAGACACAAATAACCCAAACGAAGGGATTTTGGATAAAATAACAATAACCATATACCAAACTTAAAGTATGGTATGTCAAAAGTAAAAATAAATAAAATCTAGGAACAGATTGTGTTCAGAGGTGCACACTGCTGCATCTTCACAGAGGCAAGAGAGCTAAGAGAAGTCATGCAAGATAAGAATCTCTCCTGACAAAACAGCAAAGGAGTTCAAAGCAGACCCGGCAGAACACAGGGTAGGTACAAAAAGAGCTGAAAACTAAAAGAAAGGTACAAAATTTTACAAAAGTTTGAAATTAAGAAAGGGCAGAATGATCAACCTGGAAGTTTGTGCTAGCAGCCAAATCTAGGTTTTGAGGCTACAGTGGATGAGGAACAATCTTCCAAACTCAGTACCACAAACTGGATGAAAAATAAGGTCTCAACTTTGTAATTTCTCTGAATCTCTCAGAATGTTTGGGTTTGGGAAATATTGTTTATGACAGATAAGAAGAGAGATGGCCATAGAACAATCTTCCTCATGGTCACAATGAAAGAGCCACTAGATAGGAGACTCTCTTCCACAGCATGGCCTCTAATGAGTGAATGAAGCTCTCAATAGCTTAAAAATCCCCTTTTTTTAAAAAAAAAAAAAAAAA
>NDXB01018756.1:141455-211982 GCA_002631895.1 Agapornis roseicollis | reverse complement strand
GCCTTTAATGAGGGAATGAAACTCTGAAGAGATTAAAAAACCCCTTTTTTTAAAAAAAAAAAAAAAAAAAATCATTTTAATGGACAAAGGGAAGTAAGGTTAAATACAGGAACTGGAATCCATAGATTCCATCAAAATAAAACCGAAACAATCTTCCTGTGAAAAAAGGAAAAAAAGGTTTAATGGCTTTACTGACTTAAGCATACTATAAATATGTACTGAGTTATACACCCCTTGAACCAACACTTTCCCTCTCTTGCCCCTTACACACCAATGCCAAAAGGTTTAAAACAGTGGTAAACTGAGACACTTTTGAGCAGAGTGTTGTCATTCCTGGAAAATGGAATAATAAATTTATATTCGCTTTAAACAAGTTGTAACAGACCTACTAACACAGAGTACAAATCATAGAATTATAGAATCATAGAATAGTTAGGGTTGGAAAGGACCTTAAGATTGTCTAGTTCCAACCCCCCACCATAAGCAGAGACACCCCAAACTAAACCATGCCATGCAAGGCTTCGTCCAACCTGGCCTTGAACACTGCCAGGGATGGAGCACTTACAACCTCCTTGGGCAACCCATTCCAGTGCCTCACCACCCTAACAGGAAAGAATTTCTTCCTTATATCCAATCTAAACCTCTCCTGTTTAAGTTTTAACCTGTTACCCCTTGTCTTGTCACTACGGTCCCTAATGAAGAAGCAAAGATAAAAACATCTGCAAATGTCTTTCTGTGTCACAAGCCTTTTCAAGAAGTGCTCAGGCTATACTGAAGAGCAATGTGATAATATTCATTTAGAGATATGTTAAACTGCTCAGTTCACATCCAAGACCAAACTTGCCTAGAATCTGAGCAAAGGCAGTTCTAAGGTTAGGTGCTGTGCCATCATTACATTTCATTCTGGCCCACATAAACATCAGGCACTTAAGTAACTACTTTACAATATATTTAATCCCCACATAAAATAATGAAGATAACTGTGCAACAGCTAGAAACAACTACTTTAATCAGCCTCAGGCAGCTGAGAACTTGACTTACAGGAAACATTCAACTGGAACTGGTCGAAGCCAACAAAACTGTTTACAGCTGGAAAGGTCTCTGATGTTCATTTTAAGATTTCACAAACAGTGTGCCTAAAAGCGATGTGACTGTTGGACCAGAAGCTAATGCAGTGCATTGTGGAAAGGAGATATAATGATATTTACATGAACCACAGGTGCATATATGGAATAGATTAGCTAAAAGTTATAAAGACTCCTGAACTCCAGATAAAGATATTTGTGGGAGTATCAAATTGAAATTTCACCTTTTTGTCTACTGCTTTTTCCAAGCAGAAAAATAGAAATAAAATTGTAACTAGTCCAGTATTACTTTTTCTCCTTTAGCATGCATCACGCACACATCTTCCTCCCAACCCACCACACCTCCGCGCCATGTTTCCTTTGGGCCTTCAGTAAAACATCTGAAATGCTTTTATAAATTTGTCTTTAGTGAGTGATATTGACTCGTGGAGATCATTCTTTAGGAATAAGATAACCATAAAAATCTATCAGGAATAAGCACTCTCCAAGACTCATGAGATCGAGTTAAAATTGTGCTAACTTCCTGGGAACCCTCCAGAAACACCTATTCTTATCACCTTTTGTTGAAGTGCCATTCACAGAAACCAGACTATTTAAAAATCTACAACACTCTTCTCTCACTACCATGCATCAGATTTAGACTTTGATACTGTTTTTTTCCTCATCTCCCACATCTCACAGAGATCGTGAGGAGCCACAAGCTGTAATCAGAAAAGGACTCAGTAGTGACATCAAGAATATCCATTGACTGGAACATACCCAGATGTCTTTCTTGGGGTTATAAATATATTCCCCTAAATTAGGTATATTCCAGAACACCAACAATGCTTTCCTGGGACATGCTTGGATACTGAGCATCTTGTTGGAGATGAGAACTCCGTGACTTTCATCTTCTGCTAGTTTGTCTGCTTAATTTATATTTTTATTTTCCATTTTTCTCAGCTCTAGGATGGGAAACCAAAGTCCCAGCCTCAGGGTTAATGTGATTAAGAACGTTAATACAGTTCAGCCTAACTACAAAGATAGAGTCTGACTTTGCCATGCATGTGGAGGATGCTAGGCATCAATTTTACATTCAACAGAAATTTATACATATCCGCTAGGTCTATCCTGAGCCATTTGCCCAGTTTTCAGCAGGACATGCTGCAGAAATTGACACTCTTCATACCAGGTTGTGTATGTGAAATATAGTGTATCTTCGTAATACTGATACAAAATAATATGTCACTAATTATATACAATAGCATCTGTGTATATAAACCCCTTTGTAACCATTAACATGATGTATGCCATATTATACTGATAGCACAGTTTAATTTTTATTATTGTAGCTGCATGACTGGCTTTGTGGGTTGGTTTCTTTTTTTTTTTTTTTTCAGATCATGACAACATTGTAGGAGCTTGTAATATAAACCCAAGTAGAACATAATCTGTCCATGTAGTATGCAACCTTTACAAGATAATTCTTAAGGGGAAATGTTTGAAATTTGTCATGAAAATAAGCACAGTACTAAGTAATTAATAAATGCCTGGACAGAGAGAGGAAATAGGAATATTTCACAGGTTGATTTAATTACACAGCTAATGCCTTGTGCCTCCAAAGCAGAGGTAAATAGTAAACCAGTTTAGAGCATTTGAAACCTAATCTTCACATCTACTTTGTTCTAAATGCTGCAGGATAAAGCATTGGAATAGTGATTACAGAGAGTTTATGCCTAAAGCAGGTTTACTGCTTGTAGGTATCATAAAACCACATACCATGCCTGCTACTTTAACTCTGGTAAGTGCATCTTGCATTCAGTGATGCAGTTTCCAGATGTCATTACTGTCAGCTTGTTTGTTATTCCTCTACCTTGGCCCTGCCTGAATGGTTCTTTTTTTAACATTGTCAGAGGATTTCTAGTTCTTCAAAAGTATGCACCCCACATAGGATCCCTGTAGCTGCTGCTATATAACAGCAGTTGTTCCAAGCAATATGCAATAGCAGGACCAGCAGATATATAAACACATGAATCTTCCTTCTGTACGGCACTGGCCTGTTACCCTGACCAGCAAAGTGAGCCAGATTATATCATTCAGTAATGGTTCGTTCAGACTAATTCACAACTGCTTTCCTCTTCAGTGAAGCACAGGACAGGAAGGAAACCCGAGGCACTGCAAGATGGAAGCCCACTGCATTTCACTGAGAGAACAGGTACCTTTCAGTCTTGCAAGAGCTTGTGTGAAAAAACTTAAACCAAAATTGCACTAGAGACCAAGCATGCCACTTTGAAAGGTTGGTGAAAATGCATGATTTTGGTTAGAATTTGGTGTGACTTCCACAAGCAGGGTCAGCCACAGAGTTCCAGTGATGGACATGCATATGTGTAGCTCACAGCATTATCAAGTGGTAACATTCAACCTCTGATCACACTTACTGGCAATGCCCTCCACTGGAAGAGCATTGCCACAGCACTGGCATATGTCCATTGCCACAGAGCTGCTTCAGGCTATAAGATTTCATTGAAAAGTCAAGTTTCTAGTGTCTGTATTTACCAGTATCATTTTCTAAATACAGAGCATATCCAAACCAAAGGCGGCCATTGCCTTACCTCACCACTGTGGAATTCTGAAGTCTATCAAGATTATTTATAGATGAGTATTCATTTTTTATTATTATTCAGCATTTTTGCAATCCCAACTTTCTCTGGTACTATCACAACTTCCAAAACCCTAAATGCCATGCTCACAACTGCACTTCTTGACAAACACAACCATGCAATTAAGTGCTGGCAGTTATTCAAAAGTATTTTAAATACGAGGAAAAGTGAAAACAACATAAAATAATAGCATAATACAAAAGAATAATAATATGAATCATAGAGTACATTTCTTAAGTCAGCTATGTGAAAACACCAATTTTGAATTCAGCTGAACCTATTGCAGTATCTTTATTTTAACTGATCTGGAGTGACATCAAGGACAGTATGTCCCATTACAGACCATAAGTCAAGGTGAGACAAATGATGTTAAGTCTTAGATGTTATTCCTGTCTGTGATTCTCCATTCTGCTTTTCATCTCCTGCCTTTTTGGATACAAGGGATTTGTTCTAGCCAAGCAGAAGTTATCTTTTCCCACAGCCTGCACTACTTTGGTGGAGACCACAGTGGTCTTGCCAAGTGGCCTGAACTCTAGGGATTTGCTCCTAGCACACCAAAGTTTTCCAAGAGTTTTCCAGCATAAGATAAAAGGTCTCAGACAATTGATTCTTCAGCTTCTAAATATGAACCATCTAAATATAACCATCTGACTTTATATTATTCTCAGTAATTATACTTTTAGTCACTTTCTTTAAACTTCATTTTGTTCAAAAACTGAACAACTTAAAATATCAGTAACTACACTTGGGGTTGGTGGATGAACAAATACTTTAGAAAAAGAGGGAATTGTCCTAACTGTTGGCTAAAGAACCTTTCGTTTCATACCATGGCTGAAAATAAGACACAGAACTGTAACTGTTAATGATGGAGGAAGCTCAAAATTTTCCAAGATGCTATTCTGCACCTTGATCATGGGAACCCCCTGTTCTAAGACTCACTTGCTTTGTTTCTTAATGTATAGTTGTACAGGGATTGATGTCCTGCCCTTCATTTTTGCTGTTTTCTCTACCTTTCGTCAAACATTCTGTAGACCAAAACCGAACCCTGGCTCCTGCCAGCCCTAACAGGCATAATCTTCTAAGCATTTTGAAAAACAAAGCACCTACAAAAGACAGCTTAAGGAGACTTGAATCATGAGGCAAAGAGGTGAAAGAAATTTTCTGCTGATTCACCTCATCAGTATGTCTGATACCAACCATAAAATAGCTTAAGTGATGTTCTTGGTCTCCTTAACTGTGAGGATTTGGTTTGCTCTCACATAATTACTTGCAGGTAGACACTACAAACTGAAGAAAAACATCAGATATCAGAAGACTGAAAGAAAAAGACAAGAGTTGAGTATTTTAGTCTCTCTTGCTCTAGCCACTGTGACAATGTTTTGTTAACAATATTTCACCAGTGGATAAATTAAATTTGGAGCTTGTGGAAATGTCTCAGCTGTAGAAGAAAGGGAGAGAAATGATAGCCAAAGTGATACCTTCTCCATGTGTCAGACTGGTCAGAGAGGCTCAGAAAGAGTGGAGGAGTTTCCTCTGACACAAAGGATCATGATTCATGCTGGGGGACTTTATAACTGGTCCTATTCCTCCAGCCAGCTGAGGGAAGATAATGAATGGAGGTGAAACCAGCACCCAAGATTTATTTCCTACCATCACATATGTCAGAAGAAAAAGACAGACAGGCTCTTGTACTTTTCTACAGTGCCAAATGCTACAGACAAGCTGAGCAAACCAGAACAAGGTAAGGATAACCTAAGAGAAAAACTTGTTCTCCCTCAACTTGTAGAATAAGAGTAGAGTTGATCTACATCTGCTCTGGCTACCTTGGGACTGCAAAACCTCCTACACCTGCTATTCAGCCACCCTTAATGTATCTAACAAGCTGCTTCACAAAATTCCCAGCACAAGTGGAACATCAATAAAATCATGCGCCTCAGTAAAACATAAACAAAATGCACAAAGTTATCACAGAGGTTGTGACACCTCTGCACCTTTGCTGCCTCTGGTACTAGGATAGCTACTTCTTTTCTCTACCCTCTGCTTTTCCCTGACTGAAACAGAGAAACCCAGGCAAACACTGATTGTCTTTTGAATTGGGGGGGTGTGGGGAGTGGGGGGTAGGGTAAGGGAGAGAGGGGGAGTTAGATTAAAAGAATATATTTTTAAAAAATCATTTAAAAAAATAAGTCCTTTATTTGCTCTTTGAGGCTCCAAAGAACATTTGTACAACCAGCTAAAAAGACAAGAAAGGAAGCTAAAAATTTGTAAATGTTTATTCTGATTAGTGAATATGGTGGGATTAATAGCACATCACATAAATGTCTGAACATGTCTTAAAATAAGAAATCTATAACATACAGCAAAAATACCTTCTTTAACTCTTGATTTTTTAATTTTACCTGATTTGATAGGTCTATTTCCAACATGAACAACTGAGTTATTTATACAAGGCAGCTGTACATTACTGAAGCATCCCTTGTTATGCTTTTTACTGTTTTGCCAAACCTAAACACATAAATCTCCATGCTTCAGGTGAGATCTGCATTTTTATTTTCCACAGCTGAGCATTGTCTCATCAGCACATTTTTCTCCAAAACCCAGAAAAGCAACTCCTGCAACTCTGCTCAGAGCATACACATGGCAAATCAAAACACAGAACAACACTGACGGAGATGCTTTTCCATGTATGTCAGAGACATGAAGAAAGGCATACAGCAAAGAGCTGTGTGAACAGTCCCTGATGCAATCTGGGCATGAAGAAACTGAAAAAGAGACTCCGGAAAGGTGAGAAATCATTTTGAACCAAACAAATAAATACTCCAAACTACCTACTGCAAGTACCCTTCTGATAATGCAATATCCCACTACATTTTCTGAAGGATTCCTTTCTTTATTAAGCCAGATGCACTCAAGTGCAGGAAAGGAATTGAGATCATCAAACTACAGCTGTGTAGACTTAGTTGACTATACCCCACTTGAAGACCAGAAAGGAACCAGCTTGCACAGGATTTTGTCCAGAGGACAGGGCTTGCCCATCTCCCCGAAAGTGGCATGAATCACTGTGGGGACTAGTTGTGGTTTCTTTGCCTGCTGGAGGAGTCCAGATGAGTAGGTAAGATGAATTACGTAGATGTCTCAAAACAGGGAGAATGACTTACACCATTGTGTTATGTTAATCTGTGCAGTAATTGGGTAGCATCAGCAGCGTTTAGAAGCCAGTGGATGCAAGACCTTTTGTTTTCCTTTTCAGGGCCAGGAGCCAGCTCCCATCCTAGCCAGTAAGTGTTGCAGAAACTCAGAATTATAGTTGGCTTAAAATAACACCCATCCTCTCAGGAGCTGGTGCAGCATCATTCCCCACTCAAAAGCTGTTCATTAGCTTTGGGAAAAGAGCAAACACTATTTGTATGAACTTCTAGAATGTGGTTTAATTTATTTAATGTTTTGCTGGTCTTTTTGAGAGAAAGGGCAGCAGAACTTGTGGAAGGTCTGGAAGCGTTTTGCAATATGCATCAGGTTGGGAATATGCATAAGAAAAAGCTCCTCTTTCAAGATACCTCTCCTTCCTTTCTGCTATGATAACCATGTCAGCTGGAATCAAGTTAGGAATGTATGATACAGCTCTCACAGCTGGGGATGTTCAGATCTGAGATGTTGATAGGCAGTTACAGAGCTAAACTATACCTACAAAATCAGAAATAGGTTTTATGCAGCAGCATCCATCACTTTGGGTTATTCTGATTGAGACTTCTGCCTGGGGTTATCTCTAATCTATGATTCTAAAGAAAAAAAGGGGAAAAACAGACAAAGCAGCACCAAGGAAACATTTCAACCCATTGCTTTAATTCTTTCTTCATAACTTACTGCAAGTCGAAACTAGTTTTGAGTTAAAAAAAAAAAAAAGAATAAGAGAAAAAAAAAATCAATGTTTCAATACATCTGACACTTGCTCCTGCCTCCATTATGTGCACCCGTGAAAAGCAAAGAAGATGTGCCAAAATAACACAAAATGGCTGCTCTTCCTCCCATGCTCCCAGCAAGGCAGGAAGCACTAGCTTCACAAGAATGTGTTTTAAAAAGCAACTCTGTCTTATCCTCCACTGAACTCTATGGAAACATCAATGGAACACATCGCTGGACTGTAGCCTAAAGCTGGGGTTTAGCTCAGGTTTTTTGAATTGGTTCTTATTTTGTCCAAACAGCCTACACATCTGTGGTGCAGCTCTACTGGCCTGTCAGGAGCTGAACTGAGCTCCCAAACTTCTTTTTAAACAAGATACCAAGCAACCATGAAATGGTGTTGACTTTCAGTATTTGACCCAGTAACCTACAGGGGGAATGCAGGTAAAACTTTGTTGAGTAATGCTGCATTATGTAAAGCCAGTATCAGTTAAGTGGTGGTATTTTTCCTGTGCTTGCCATGGGGAATAAAAGCACACAAAGCTTTATTTCAAATATAATGAGGTTAGACTGATCAATTTCTGTAGCTCTTTTAAAAATTACACAGTTGGAAAAAGAATTGTCAATCAATTGTATAGGGAACAATGAATGCTAAACCTCATTCAAGACTGTTTCTGTACCAGTCTTATTTTCTTAGGATAGTGCATTATTGTGATGTACATGTCAGATCGTATCTTTATGCGCTGTTTTTTGAATGATTTCATTTTTTGTACATAAAGCCACAAGAGAATCCTGAAAATCCTTTTCATTTTGTTGATCTGAAAGAGTATTTGAAAACTGGAGAAGCCTAGTTATTTCATATCCTTGACTTCAGTATTTTTTACAAAGTACAGCTACATGTGTTCCATTTTAACCAATAAGTAGGCCCCTGAAAAGTATAAATATGCCACTCAGTATGCAGGGTTTTTTCCCTGTCTGCAACAAGATGTTCTGCCAACTAACTCACATTTGCATGACATTGTAATATTTCCATTAGTTTGGCTGATGAAAGTTTTGAGAGTCTGAACATGTTGGCAAGTTAAGGAACTTTAGCTCTACCTCTTCTTGAGAAAGGAAAGAAAGAAAACAGAGTCAGACCAAAGAACTGAAACAAATCAGCGTGACTTAGAAAAATGTGAATTTTAGGTAAATTAGCTTTTTACATTTGTTTTAGGTAGGTGAGCAATTCAATTTTTTTAACGTCCTGCTGTTTGAAATGTTTTGAGGAAATCGACATTAGAAGTGAAACAGGCATAAAAGTTGGGCATAAAGCCAGAAGCATAGATCACGTTCATGAGTGAACACAGCCTAGAACTCTGCTGTCTTCAAAGACAAGAAATGAGTCAAACACTGAAAACAGCCAAAGGCCAGAAGGATGAGATAAAGGATAGGAAGGAGACAACCCTGAGCAATTCCGTACTTTATAAATCCTAAGAGTAGCTGTCAGACCTTGTCGACAGAAACTTTACCTTGGGTAGGTAAATAGGGTCTACCAGAACAAGTCTCCTCCCTCAAATGGCAAGAGGCCCAAGCACTAGAAATTAATGCAATACAGGAGACAATAAAGAAATAGATACCTGTGACTGAAAGCAGGCAGGTAATCAGGATGCTAAAGCCTTTGCTGCTCTGAGAAGTAAGGGTCAAAAAAATCACATAGGCTCACAGGCTTTTCAAAGAGAAAAGCACTGTTCCATTTGTATCCTCAGAGACCCATGTGAAATTCAAGCCCCCCTCATCTTACCCGAGAATCACAAGCCCTGGAATAGGGAAGTTACCTTTATTTTTGCTTCTTTACATTAGAAAAACCCAGCAAACAAAAATACAAAGGTTGAATGATAAAATAACCTTAGATCAAGAATATTAGACAAGAACCCACAGCTCCAGATCCTGCTGCTGGGGTGAGGGGAAAAGAATATATCCCCCTAACCCTCTCATAGGTTTCTTCTTGTTGTCAGGCAACACTCCTACATACTTTAACGCACTCATTAACCACTGATTAAGGAACTCACAATTTACCCTTAATTAGCCCATCAACATCTTGCAGTCAGTCATGTGTGGCATACACATTTCTAATCCTACTCCACTAGCTTGGTCCTGCAGATTTTTTTGTGCATCAGTATTCCTCAGTGCAGGCTGTTTTCAAAACTGATATTATAAGTCCTATTATGTGGTAGAGTTGGAGGGTTTTCTTCTCAGGTTTACACTGGAATAACATTTGTGGATTCCAGAAATGTTACACAGATGAGGAATACAGCCTATTTCAGCTCATAAGAGTTGTTGGTTGGTTTGTTTGGGTTTTTCTTAACATGCTAAGGAATACATAAAGTCCTTTATTAAAAGTCCAAGTGCAGAGTGCTGCAGAACATTCTTTACCTGCAAATTCTTGTGCCTATGTACTGCTCCATGTAACATTGCAGAACCTCAAACCTCAAACAAGAACAACTGAACCTACCACACTCTTGTGTCTTACGTAAAGCAATCTCTTTGAGCCTGAAGCCATGTTTCAACTCCAATAAAAACGTTAATGGTCTACAAAGCCAGTGGAAGAAAGCTTTATTTGCTTCTTTTCCACGGGCTCTCCATTATAACTCTGCAGATGTCACTGGGACCATCCCAGGAATGACTGTGCTGCTGCTGCATTAAATCCTTTAAGGGGTAGAAATACATGTGATGCCTTCACTTGGCTAAAAACACCTCTGGCATTAAAAGCAGGATCCAGCAGATCCCTGATTTGTGGTCCTGCAAAAGCTCCAGTAGGAAGCAGTTCAAAGATACACATTTTCCTTGTGATAGGATAATATGATGCTCTTGTTAATTAAAACCACCTTAACCTTTGGGTTCACAGTTCCTCATGATCTTGCCACTAACTTGTTCACGCTGTTCTTATGAATTGAAAACAAGCCTTTGAGGGACCATTTCAAATGTCTTTACATTTCCATAACATAAAAATCAGAGCAAGAATAGGTCCAAATCTAGCTCAGCGCAGTCTTTAAAATCTATAAACAGCAGCGGGTGAGAGCGAGCTATGCCTAATGATCCTCAGCCCACTAGAACATATGTTTGTCAGTACCACAGACTAAATGCCAGGATTTATTATGTAAGTTATCGTACAACCATTCCTTAGGGCTCCAATACTAATGACTTGGTGTGAAAGCAGATCACGTGCAGAAAAGAAAAACAAGAAAGAAACCATATTATTCAGATCTCTGTTTTTCTTTCTGCCATCTACCATCCATTCTCCAACATTGGCCAGACTATTTTTTGAGATAAATCTTTTAATCCAGTAGTGACTGCCAATGAGTTCCTATATTTGTGTCTGCAAAGGGGTCTAATAATAGTAGAGACATTTTGATACACACTGAGAACCAGAAAGGGAAATGAAAAAAAATTGACCCAAAAGACCAACTTACTTTGTACCCTTTGGATTCCATAAGGAAGTATGTTTACACAATTCATGAAGTTTGCCAGCACTTTTGCAGTTGATTGTGTGTTGGGTTTTTAAGGGGGTTTTGTGGGAGTTTTTTCTTTATTGTTATTATTATTTGTTTTATTTTGGGTTGGTTTGAGGTTTTCTTTGGGTTTTTTAGGTTGCAGGTTTGGGGTTGGTTTTGTTTGTTTGTTTTGGTGGAGTTTTTTTGGTTTTGTGGTGGGTTTGCTGTTGTTGTTTGTTTTGGGGTTTTTTTTGTTTGTTGGGCTTTTTTTTTTCCCAATAATAAATAAATCCTATTAAAAAACCCACCTGGGACTCTGACATGGCTTGATGCTTCATTGACTGCTGTTCAGAAACCTCCTCTTCAAATATCCAAGTTCTGTCATGTTCTGCAGCCTTCTGAAATGATTGGCCAGAAATAAATGGTTCAAAATACATACTTAGAGCAGCAGTCCTTCCACAGGTGTATAAAGGTAGGCATCATGAACAACTATGGAAAGAACACTTCATAGTGCCACAGTTCCTTGTGTGGAGCCAAGCCTTCCCAAAGCACCATAGTCATAATTCTGCACCAGTGAGTGCCTAAAACAAAAACCACCCTTTTTTTATTGTTTCACCTTTGTAGTGCAGGTCTGAGTATCTGCTGTAAGAAAAGCCCCAGCTGCCTTTCCTTTAGTTTAAAAATGGAAAAAATAAGAATCATTTTGACCTCTCTCAGAAAGACCCATTTTTCAAGTTAACAAGTTACCTTTCAAGAACATCTTAAAAGTGACAGACAGACAAGTAGTCCCCAGCTCCCTATTAACTAATTTTAGGCACTTAAGGAGAGTTACCCTGAGCACCCTAGGAGATAATGAGGCACTTACTGACAGCAATTGAACTCTTAGTGGTATGAGCACCTTGTTTTTCTGTACTGACTACAGGGGAGACTTGGGACAATTATTTTCCTGACTGAAGTGCATCAAGTATGTACTTGAAGTTAGGCTAGATGAATGCAGACCTTCAGAGCCTAACTTTACAGAGAATCAGTGCACCTAAGGTGCTTCTGTGGACAGGGCATTCTTTTAAAAGGCTTTTAAAGCCCTGTGTTACATTGTTAGGTATGTAATTTGCACTGAATTCACTGGAGTTGAATAAATGCTTTCAAAAGACTTTTCCCTGAGCACATTTGAAAATATTACCTCTGGTTTTCACCTGTTTTCAACTGAACACCTAAGACTAGTTACAAAGCTATGGGAGGAGATACAGTTGAGGAAGAGAGAAAAAATTGTATTACCTTGCTGGTATTTCTAGCAGTTCAGAGGCTACTGCAGAATCCTAAGAGTTTTGTGTGATCAATGTGATTTATGATGGTCAAAGAGCCATGAGCAGCAGCCGTATCTAATGCCACAGCTGACACCATTTCTCTTCAGTGAGAACACATAGGAGCATGAGGCAGTGATAGCATACAGAGTCTACCTCTGTGACCTGCACCACTTTAACCCTTTATAAAAGTATGTTTGGTAAGGGCTTCTGTATTTATTGTAAGATAAAAATATCCTTATTTTAGCAAAAAATCCAAACAAAACCTTCATTAAGTGTAAATAAATGGAGGCTCAAAGGAGAAAAGCAGCACATGCATGAAATTGCTTGGTCTTATTTAACATGCAAAAAATCCAAAGAGAGTTGAGAATTTTCCAGAGCAGATCTGATAATATCCCATATGTAACTAGAGAAAAGAAAACAAATACCTCAATGTATATAGCAGATCTTCACTCCTCTATGCTGCAGGAAGAAGTAAATTCTTTTCTCTCTCTTGAGATAAGCCATTTAAACCTGAGATATGGCAGTTGTGGTTTAACATATATTTTCACAAGAATAAGATGCATAATAAAAAACAAACAAACAAAAATAAAACCACAAAAAAATAAAAAAGGCATACAATATTAGTAAGGAACATTCACCTCCACTCTTCCCACTGCTTCCATCATAAAAAAGAACATTTGCAGTACCAACCCTGGTTCCTTTCTCATTACTGACTTAGAAAGAAAGTAATACCCCATTGGTGTCAATTTCCACTTGGTCCATTTTTATACAGCTAGTGACATGGCATAGTTAAAGCAGTTCATCTTCCTAAAACTAAGACAATATTGTTCTGCTTAGAGGAGGTACTTTCCTCTTCAAAGGAGTAGGTGGAAGTGTCAGCAGCAGTAATGAGGATGGATAACATAGCCCAAATACACTGTCATCAACAGTTTCCCACTAGTTAACCCATCTTACTATCACAGACAATTATTTTACCAGTGTACTCATATTATTGCCTGCTTCTGGTATTTCCTACTACACTGTGCTCTCTGTGATTGCACAAGTACCTCCTAGATCAACTCTTCAGCCTGGCTTTGTCGTCTTAGCTGCAGGCCACAGATTTGAACATTCAAAATGTTCCATCAGAAATGTCATAGAATCATAGAACCATAGAACAGTTAGGGTTGGAAAGGACCTTAAGATCATCTAGTTCCAACCCCCCTGCCATAAGCAGGGACACCTCACACTAAAACCATGCCACCCAGGGCTTCATCCAACCTGGCCTTGAACATAGCCAGGTATGGAGCATTCACAACCTCCCTGGCCAGCCCATTCCAATGCCTCACCACCCTAACAGGAAAGAATTTCTTCCTTATATCCAATCTAAACCTCTCCTGTTTAAGTTTGAGCCCACTACCCCTTGTCCTGTCACTACAGTCCCTAATGAAGAACCCCTCCCCAGCATCCCTATAGGCCCCCTTCAGATACTGGAAGGCTGCTATGAGGTCTCCACTAAGCCTTCTCTTCCCCAGGCTGAACAGCCCCAACTCTCTCAGCCTGTCTTCATATGGGAGATGCTCCAGTCCCCTGATCATCTTTGTGGCCCTCCTCTGGACTTGTTCCAACAGTTCCGTGTCCTTTTTATGTTGAGAACACCAGAACTGCACACAATACTCCAGGTGAGGTCTCACGAGAGCAGAGTGGAAGGGCAGGATCACCTCCCTCAACCTGCTGGTCATGCTCCTTTTGATGGAGCCCAGGATACGGTTGGCTTTCTGGGCTGTAAGCGCACACTGTTGGCTCATGTTCATTTTCTCATCATGAAGAATGGAAAGGAGAAAAAGAAAAAACAATCACTGGTAACATATAAAACATGTATTTTTGACTCAGATCATCACTATTACTAACTTTAAAATAAAAATCTGTGCCTACCTAACAAGGTTTTGATCTGCTCATTACACCTCAGCCATACATGCCTCCTGTATGGGATACTAATATGGGACTCTACTGGGTAACATGCCCTAGACCACACTGCAAATCAATATGCAGGGCAACATGGAAGGCAGACTGGACAACCTCGGATAGCTGTTGCCCATATTTATTGTAAAAGTGATAAATAGAGGTTTTATATGGAGAAAAGTTAACTTTGTAATAAATAATTTGTTACAAAATGTAATATAATTTATTTACTCTTATCTAGGACACAGCAAAATGCATTGCATTGGACACACAACTAAATGGAGTGAAAGGTAGAATGGGTGTCTCCCTCCAGTTCAGATTTTATTTAATTATGTTTTTTGTTCTGGATGAAGCCAAATTCCTGCATTCAGCCATGCTGCAGAAGACTTCCTGATCATACCACTGTAGCATTACAGGTGAATATGGTTTATAAGAAGCTCAGTGAATATCAGAAATCAGAATCGGCTCTAGAAAAAGAGTACTGCAGTGCAAGGCTCTTCACTGTATTAAATAAAGACTGAATTTTAAGAGAGTTGTGGTCCATTTTCTTCATTATAATATATGTGATCTCTGAGCCTAGTGAATAAAAATGCTATAAAATCTCTGGCCCAGAGCAGGTTATGCTTTTACAGCAAGAACTAATAATATCTAATAATCTGTGAGTCACTTAACCTCTGGACCTAATATTTCCACTCTGTGAAACAGAGATATTGTGTATTACCCTCACAGAAATTGCTATTATGATGAAAAATATTTCTTATAACTAATCCTTCTTGTTAGTGAATATTTCCTTTTAGAAAAAGATTAAAAACCTGATGTATACATGAGCTTAATGTAAGCTCAGTAACATTTTCTTTCATTACAGAAGGCATGAAACATACGCTCACATGGGACACAGGTTAAGGCCTTACTTCTTGTTTCTCTTCGTAAATTTGCTCTCTGCTAGAAATTAGATGCTTCTGAGTTCTTTACTGAGGTTTGTCATGGCCTCTAGGGGTGGCTGTCTGGATGGGACATTTCCCTCATTCTAGACTGCCAGGCTAAATGATGGCTATGAACAAAAACTTTGTGTTGTGAGTTTTGCCTCCCACTCTCTCATGCAAAAAAGGTGGTAAAGAGCTTGCCAGCAAAGCTTTTGCATAGATGACACTTTGGAATGACAAATACAGACTCTTAGAATGGGAAGAAATAACACCATTTGCTCACCAACTCTACAACCAGCTAATGTAAGCCCTTACCCAATATTTCGTAATGTTTCAGCCTAGTGTCCAAAAATAACTCCCCTTTCCTAAAGTTTGCCTCAAAGCCTTCAGTGTCTATGGTTTTTAATGTATGCCCAACTTCACTCTTGGTCCAGTGGAAAAGAAATCTGAGAATGGTCTTTCCTAAGGGAGACACACAGGTTTACTTTTAACATCCTTTGAACACAGTCTGTCTAACCATGCTGCAATAACAAGCAACTATAACAGTAGTTTTAGAATCTGATTTTCTAACAGAAGTATTTCTGAACTTCATTCCTTAAGCTGTCTTTTGAATATTCCTCAGTTTCATTTCAAAAGCATGACACTACCCCCTGTTGAGGGAAACATATGCATTTTCCCTCACATACAAGAAAAAACTTCTGCATGCACTGTCAGCCCTAAATGGCTTCTTTGCTAGCTGCCATTCATCATTTTTACCTACCCCAAAAATCATTCTCATAAAAAGACTTCATCATCCAAAACCAAGAGTCTTTGCTAAACACTGCAAAAGTCTTTTAATAGTTTCTGCTTTTCTTCCTCCTCCTCCCTTCAGGTCCAAATACCACACCTCAGTAACACGAGAGGCCCTAAAACAGGCAAATCACTGACACAAATGTGTAGCAGCAATGGCAGCATTCACTTTAGACACCACATTATCTGTGTTTAATGGATCTGAGATAATCCATTCCCAGCACACTTGCTAGCAGAAACCAGGCTTTGCAGAGTGCTTGTCAGAGATGTTTGAACTAGACAGGCTCAGGAAAGGCCAAATGAAAGGTGAATCTATTTAAAACATTTCTTCAAGGCCTTGTACAGAATTCTCACTCTTCAGTTTTTAGTTTCATCTGAAACACAAAATCCTGAATAGTCAAATAAAATACAATAATGACATCCATTTTCTCATTCAGGTCTTCACCTGGTTACCAAGAGAGGCTACAGCCCTCAATGGAGAAGCCCACAGAACAGCTTTGAAGTGAGTGCTTACATGTGCTGGGAAACTGAGGTACAGATAGAAGATCACACAGATAGGACATGACAAGGTCAAAAATAAGTCCCAATTTTCCCAATTCCTAGGACCCTATCCTAATCCCTAAACACATTCCTTTTTCTGCAAAGAGTATTTCATCATGAACCATTAAATCCCACCACCGATCTCATCTTTCTCTGGTCAGTGATATCACATGTTGCTTTCATTATTAGTTTCTGCTATCCTTTGGCTCTCCTGCTCCACTTGGCTTGGCCCACAGTCTCTTCTAAAGCACAGTGCAAGTATTACTTCTGTTTCATGCAAATCTCGCCTAAATTTGTGACAGGGAAAAGGCTGCTGAACAACTGTATCGTGTGACTCCCCAAATGAAACCAGCTGCCTATTATTTACATGTCTGTAACTTTAGACAAAATTATGTGAGCTGGAAAGCTAATCTTTGGCCACCCTTTGACAAAGAGAGTTCTTTATAATTATTTTTATTTATATTTTGTACTGTTAGCACAGAAATTTTATCAGTTGTGACCTTGTTGTTGTCTCCTGTCAGACAATTTTGCTGCTAAGCTAATTACAGTAGTGATATGGGATAGTTGACTTAATGCATCTTTAAACTGTAGCTGCCAAATCTACTAATAAGAGGCCAACAATAAGTGACATCAATTTCCACAGGTCATCAAGTCCAGATGCTTGTGGCAATTGATAGCAATCACAAAGCTCTCTTGCAGTCTTTAACCTGCTTCCTGACAGGGTGTAAAGACTTCACACCAGGTTCCATGTGACTACAGGCTGTCCACATCTGTTAACCAGAATACCTAACCTAGAGCTAATGTGAGAATACCTATAGAGGCCTGTGTAGGTATAACTTTAGACTAGAGCAGGAAATTGTGCACCATGGTCTCACCAAGAGTAGCTGGGATTCACTCATACCATAAGCTTATCTGCAAGTTTAAGATTTGATACCTTTGAAAAATCAGTTACTACACTGTGAAACAGTGAGTCAGTGCAGAAACTGTCACTTTTGAGCCTATATATTAATGAACAATCATCTTTGCAGCTACCAGTGGGGAGGAGTGCTTTGACTTTTTTCACCTCAAGCATTTCAGAAATGAAGTCCGGTCCCCTAAACTTCTTTATTCTTGTGGGGAGGCAGAGATCAGAAGAAATTGATATTTTGCTCATATTCTTCCTGGCTTACTTCCTACAATCTTTTCATAGTCATTCTTCTTGCTTGATGTCTTGCAAGTGAAAACACTTGACAATTAAGTGACACTGGTAAGTATATTTCCCAAAGTCAATATCGAGTGAGGGTGAGGGTGAGTGCATGAAAGTAGTCATAACACACCTCGTGGCTTTAACCAAAATTAAAATTTTAGTGCATTCAGAGCATCTCTTCCTTGAATACCACTGAAAACCAAGCTACCATATGTTTTACCCTATGTACTCTTAAGTGCAGATGGACTGTGTTTACGGCACACCAACATCATCTAATCTGTATCTGTATCCTGGGTTTGACTTTTTTCTCCACTTAATATTTCAAAAGTCAAAGTTCAAAGATGAAACAGTCAACCCTCAAAGATATAAAATGGCTTATGCAACTTGAGAAATACATAACTATTTTCCTGAATAAAGCAGCAAATTTTCATAGAGCTCTTGACAGAGATAACACACAGCATGAGGTACCTTCTTCCTTTGGAGGAACTGATGATAATGCTTCACTGGAATATTGTGCAATAAAATATTTACCACTAATATGACGGAAAATCTGAAGGTCAAAAAATAGGAGGTGGCAGGAGCAGGATGCCTCAGTGCCAGGTCTGAATTGTTATGGTCTATTCACAGCCAGCATTTTGAGGCTCAGAACAAATCCTGCAATATACCTTCCTCTAAGAAAGAATTTATGGTCAGGAAGAAAGCTGACTAGTGGTATGAACCCACAGTAAAACAAACACATACACAAATCCTGGTACTCCTCAAAAGGTAATAGATTCAAACCTATTTCCATTCAATTATTTCTTCATTTTCAGAGGGCACAGAGGAATGAAAGTATTCAAGCTTTATCTTAACCCTGCCAATTCTGTGTAACAGAAACAGGCTTGTAGCTTAAGGCAAACTCATACTTATTTCTAGAACCTTTGGCTCTCTGGCAGCACATCTCATGGACTGTGAACATCCCACATCCTCAGTTTGCTTAAGTCTCCACTTTAACAGATCTTCAGTGTAACACATTAGTGAAAAAACATTAACTAACCAGCAAGCTAGGTATGCAGCAAGTTCACTGTCTCTTTTAACAACGTGGAAGTACATAAGATGTCATTGGCCTTCCCAAAATAATTTTCATTTTTTTTAATGTTGATAAAGATGCTTTTATTTCTGAATTTAATTCAAGTTCAGGACAACGGCAATTATGTGAAAATCCTAGATCTTATGAGACACTAGTCTAACCATGTTCGCAGCTTTTGTCTTACAGGGATAATGCAGAAGAAAGGTCCTAGCTTTTCATGATTCTACATTCATGATTCTTCCATTTTCCTATATACTTTTGCTGTAGTTAGCGGTTTAGAATTTAATTGCCAGCACATGATTCTTCTGGATATTCTACATAATGAAAGTCCCCCTTGTAGTTTTAACTTAATATATGTATATTTGCATATTTCTGTATGTATATATGTTTACCTAAGTGTCAACATAAACTGATAAATATGCAAATAAATCCTGGAAGATGTAAATTATAGCATGCCTGTAGCACAGTCTATTTAGGTTTGTCTACTGATTTTCATTTTAATTCCTTGCTCTTACATACTCATTACTTCTAAAACACTTGCTTTTATTATTATTATCATTACTATGTGATGTTACAGTAGCACTTATTGACTCATGCCTTGTTTTTTTAGGTATTATATAACAGAAATATTCTGTGATTATTTTCAAAGGTCTCTCTTAGCTCTTGACATGATCCATGGTCTGGCTGAGCCGTGTGGGTTAGCTAAACCCCAGACCACCCTTCCTACTGACTGTGCAAACAATAAAAGGGACAGAAGCATGGTGGGTTGTTGGGATTTTGGCAGCTTATATTACCTAGAATGTACATGCTACTTCAAGGTTCATGGATTTTAAAGGTAATTTCCCAAATGCTTCTAATGCTGATTTTGTCCAGCTACAACTTCTTCAATCATTTAAGCTTGCTTAGACCTTCCAAAATTAATTTTTTTATGCTTCTTTTTATATCTTGAAAAAAATCATAGCAAATTTTTCATTAAAAAATATAACACAAGTGGCTGAAGCAGAAGCATTTTTCATTACAAGTTTGCAATCATGAAACACTTTGAAAACTCAGGATTTGATTTACAAGGTCTAACCTTGTATAAAATACTTGATTTCTGCATGGAGTGTAAGGGCCCTTTCGGGCCCTTTCTTCAGGACGGATACAGTGTTTTCAAGAAGTTTTGAGGCTGACTTTATAACACACTTGGCCATTACTATTTTGACTGCCACTGGGAGTTGATTTAGGCTAAATCTACTCTAAACAGCAGTAATTCTAATATGTACTTTTGTGTGTATTAGCTCTACCAAGGTTACCAGTTTCATTCACTGACAACAAATTATAAAGGTCATGAATCCCTGCTTAAGTGTGATAATTTTGGTCTGTGAGGTTGCAGGAAGTGATCCAGTTAATAAGATAAGTTTGCTCAGTTAATAGACTTGCTTCCTAAGCCTTAACTCATCTTTGACACATAGCAGATTAAGTGTAGGCAAATGCGAAGCTATTCTGGTGTCATGCTTTGCTGTTGCTCACAGCAGAGGCACTTATTTTAACTTGCATAACAATCAGACTTTGATAATTACAGGAGGAAGCTTCTTAGTATATAAATTACAGGCTGATGATCCAGATGAACTGTCTTCCCCAACAGTCAAGCCCTCTACCTCGACATGAAAAGAAATCAAGTCCAACTTGTACTGTACAGAGGAGCCACAGTTCTCGTCTGGTGCTGTAGTGTGATGGCGGAAGCTTCAGAGGGCCTATACACCAAATTGCATCATATATAGCTGGAAAGGGTAGGAGTACTGGATCTACCTGTGGCTTGCTTCAAAGACAGTCTTGCTGCAAGCATTTCAAGAGAGCATTTGGCCACATTATTACTTCACTTGAAACCTCTGGCTTTGCACTTAGCATCCCAGCCAAAATGACACTTTAGAAGAGGCAAACTTTTAGTTTGCTGGCTTTGCCTAGAAGTGAGATGGAAGCAATTTGCTGCAAATCAGTTATCAAACTCAAGCTTCACTGAGACTAAGATATGCAAGGCTTTAGACGTATTATTCCTCTGTATCATTCCACATAGAAAGGTGGACACTTTGTTTTTTCCAGGTTCCTTAAGGAGAGAAGGAATACTTTTCATTTTTGCACATGCTATAACTTTCTCACATCTACTCCTTGTCAAGACCTCAAGTTTCTTGCCCTCATGTAGCTGCACAGCACTACAAAGCACTGCTGTTCAGAGCATCTCAGCAGAATCATGGAGCCAGGGACTTTGACAACCCTAGGTTATCCAAAGGGTTTTGTGCCTGCAACCACTTAACCCAACCTTTGCAGCAAGATGCCTTGGTATGAAAGAGAAGTTCTCAGTATGTGACTTAGAGGCTGCACTTTGGGTGATTATGTGTAGTTTGTGAGATCTTTTTTCTATTTGGAGAAAGGTGCCTCATTATTTTAGGCCAGAGATTAACTGGTGACTGTGGCAATATAGAAATCATAGCTGCACACAAAGGTGGTGTGGCAGTTTCTGATAACTTTACTACCCAAAGAGCAGGTAGATGTGGAAGGAAGATATAGAAAGAGCACTTCGAACTGCCATGACTCAATAGTGATTTGAATGTATTTTTCGGTTTGGTGTGACACAATACCATAGCATCAGCATGATCCCTGTACAGAAATATTTACTGTAAAGACAAACCAATATAGGATAACAGCTTTTATGGTAGTTGGCAGAAAGAGGATCAAAGTCTATTTCCCAAAGATTTCTAACTTAAGGACAGAGAGGGAAATAAAAAAATCATTTGGTGAACTTAGCTGAAGGATTTTCAGAGAACAATCACTGTCTGTTTTTTCTTGCCATGACTACTAAAGCAGCTTGGGATTCTAGGCTGATCCTGTCTGAAAAGATTAATTTACCCTGAAAATGAAGGTATTTATGAATTACATGCTACCTCTTTAATATTATAAATAAATGAACAAAGTCCCTTTTACAGCTATTACGTCTCAGTAAAGTATGCTGGAAAAAGGATGAGGTTTAGGGTGAAACATCAAGCCACCTGAAGGCTTCCATTGACTTAACAAGGTCAAGTACTTCGTTGTTCCCAATTTCCTTTTATTGTTTTTTTAATTATAATTTTCTACTTCCCTTTGAGCACACAAAACTAATATATGTATTTTTATCACAAAGAAATAAGATTTCAGCACTGCTGAAATCTGCAAGAGCAAGTGGGCATGGAAACGCCTTTTATTTTTGTAATAAAAGTTTTAATAAGGATGTATATACAAGCCTTGCAGCTCTTCAATAACAGCCTGAGCCTGCATGTTGCTTTTAGACCTCAGCTTCCCCTGAAGCCAGTGAACTATTTTTTTTTTTTTTTTACAGGAAACAATCTCGTGCCAGCCCTAAGGCAATGAACAATATTATCTAATATATCTTTTCTATCTTCAACCTCCATGATTAGGTTTTTTAACTATATCAGAGAATACCTATGAACACAGGACAGCAGATACACAGATCCTAGCCATTTGCTGTCCTGGTGCCAGAGGGGGTACATGCTCCCTCCCAGCCTTGCACAGTGAGTGTTGGAAGGAAAGAATGCTCCCAGGGTCCCCAACTGCTCTGTCTTGCTATGGCCCTGGGGCCCACCAGAGCCCCTGTCCTGCAGCAATGCTGCAATTGCTGGTTCTGCTACATGGATAAAAAAGGCCTGATTGCCAGCATTAGTGTTAGGACCCAGAAATCATTGCAATCTCAGACCTCCTTGGTGTCCAACCACCAGCACAGGCTGCTTGGATACAGGTATTTCCAGCACAAGGAGCAACTCTGGTCAGAGGAAATGCTGGAACAAAATCTACTCCCCTGTTCCTGACTTACGAACATACTCTTCAAAATGCAGCACTAGAATTTTCAGCTTTCACTAGAAGCATCTTATTTCTGTTTGTACTCAAAAATACCCTCAGAGTTCATTTACACTGTAATAAAGAATATAATTCCTTTGGCAAGTATTACAATTACTTATATATTCCAGTGAGAACATTGCTTTAATGAAAGCAACAACAGTAAGAAAAGCATACAAACAGTTCTTTCTGCCTGTTGAACTGTGACAACTGCTTTGCCTCCTATCCACCCTCATTAACAGTGAAAATAGTTTTTCCCAACAAGTATTTTTAATAAAAGATGCAGGCAGTTCCAAGTTTGTGGAGATTAGAACTTCGAATTTAATTGTAAAAGCTTTCAGATGCCTGCTATGGGATGTATCCAGTTAAAGAATAGAACAAACCACCAAACCAGCTGTTTGCCAGAAGAAGGGCTGATTCTGTTTTAATGCTCAGTCACACTTAACACCGGTATAAACAGTACAATGTACAGACTTATAGATCTAGGAGGGCAGACAAAAAGTATGAAACTGAAACAGCAATTGACAGGAGATGGCATGGAGACACACACACACACACACAAAACCAAGGACAACAAAAAAAGAGAATGAAAGAAAGAAGAGTAAACTCTAGCTGTCATTTTATTTCTTCCTAGGAGACCCTAACAAGACAGAGAGTTTTGCTGCCTGGCATTTTTTCAAGCTGCAGGAGCACATAAAGGAGCAGGACTGATAACACACTGGGACAATGATGAAAATGGATTTTGGAAGCAGATCAGCACAGCCAAGTGCTGCTCAAGACACTCATTCAAACAGCCACCACAAAACAGGTGCTCTTTGATTCAGGTGTAAGACAGAAACCTGCAACTCTGTAGCTAGATAGGAGCTAAAATCACTTTTGATTAAGGCACAGGAAAAGTTACAGAGACTTTAATTTCTAAAGTCAGACACAATATGTAACAACACATCTTCCCCACTTTCTCCTTTGTGTCCCAGTCTTACCAATACTACCAAAATAGCTGAAACTGCAGAGGAAGCACAGAACAGTTTTTATTAGGCTTTCCTCCTCTAACCTGACCAGTTTTTCAACTCTCTTTTGATACCCTGCATCATGTGACATAGAAATTGAACCCTCTTCAGGATACTGGGCAACAGGACAGAAGACAAAGCCAAAAAGAGTGTCTCAAGTCACCAGCTCCTTAGTGTCTACACTTCAAAGTCTAACAGGCAAAGTTACAGACAAAAAAATGAAGAGCATTAGAATCCAAAAGCTGTGGCCAGAAGATACCATGCCATAATAAACAGCCACAGTAATAGGAACAGATAAAAACACAGCATTAACTAGACAATTGCTACCTATGCACTCTGTCTTCCCTGAGCTATGTACCAATTAAAAGACTTATCTAGTATCCAGTATAAGCTGAAAAGGCTTGTCTGTTTTCTGATTATGTGATTCCTGCAGCAATAGTTGCAAAAGTTCACCACCCGGTACATCCACCATACCCAGTTCATGGGTGGGAAGATGCTTGTGTCATGTTGTGTGAGGTTTTTTTGAACACAGTGAGTCAGCCCAGAGTACCAAAAAGGTACAGCTACCTTAAAAAATGCTGTTGGAGAGAAAAAAGAAGGCATAAACAAAAATACTTAACTGAATTGTCAGGATGCTGATGGTACTAACAAATCTTGCTGTCCTTGACCAACCTAAGCCCTCAAGAACCCTATGCTTAAATGGGAGGGAGGGAGGGATGGGGACTGGTACAGGTGTGGGTGTGTGTGTGGTGTAAGAAAGGCCCCAGGTGAGGCTGATCAGAACTAAGGCTTATGTGTGCTCACAGGGCCCTAGCCTAAATGTCTCAAATAACCAATTCTCCTACCATTTGATGCATCCTAAGATAATTGCAAAGGAACAAGTAGTATATTGCCTTGCATTTCTGAAACACAAAATCCATTCTGTATTACAGCAGAGAAGTTCCTGTGTTCTCCTGATGTAGGAGTTTATTTGAGCATCACAGTTAGTTAGGAAAGAACACATTTTTACTTATGTTGTGTGAAAAAAACACCCATGATACACGTTAAGTTACTTTTTCAGCTCTGGTGACTCACAGCAACAGGGACTGCAAATGACGCATATGCTGAGGCAATTTGGATCTTCAGAGCCACAGCAGCCAAATGAAAGTAAAACAATGCCCACTGGAGACCCAGGCCAGTAATCAATCTTTAGAAACATTCAGCATTTCAAGTAACTTTGAGCTAGAAAATGACTAATTTCTCAGGTGTTTCTGCAGAAGTGCAGAACAAGACAGAAAGAGAACAAGAATATGCCAGAAAAGAGAAGTCTCTGGCTGCTTTGAGTAGGATGACAAGGCAGGGCTTGATCACCCCACAACTTGTGTCTTCCAAGAGTGAACCCACTCTCTCACAACCAGGCTCATAACATGACCATCTCCCTATTTTTATTTTTTCAAACAAACAAACAAAAAACCCAAACCCAACAATCAAAGCTGGGGTATTCATTTCTGGCACTACTGCTTTTAATTAAATCGGTGGAAAAGCATATGATATTGATTTCCATTGTGGGTAGGAGCAGAAGACTCTCTTCATGATCAAAGCATCAGTTTTATGCCACACAACATATACTTTCTGTTAGCTGTGTTTCATTATAAAGCTAAAAGAAGCAGAACGTGTGTTCCGGGCAGCAAAGGTGAAGCAAATGGGACTAGAGGAGACAAGGGCAACTAGTAGGAGAAGGAAAGTGAGAGGAGGTAGGCAACAAGGGGGAAGTCTAGCAAAGAGCTGTGGTGGTAAAAAAGAGATACAGCTCATGGGAACTGACTACAAGAGTAGGCAATAGAGAGTCTAATTCCAAAAGTTCCCACCAACTGACAAGCTCTTCATGGCTGGTTTGGATGCCCCCCTTATGAAAACTTCTGTATAGGAATGGCCTTTGTCTGGGAGACCTCCTTTTTCAGTTGTAGCTGTGGCATCTTTCAAAAGTCTTCTATCCCTGAAGACATGCATCTCATGGAATATAAAACTACAGAAAGAGCCACACACAGCTGTGGAGCTGGCCACTGCCTGCAGGCAATACCCTACCTGAGGGTCATCAGATAGTGGTCTGGTATTTATATGAAACGATGCAGAGAAAAAGACAAACATTCCATGCCTAGTCATTAACAAACTAGACTAACACTTCATTCAGTGCTTGTATAGTTCCCTGAGAGCAGTTGCAGACTGCACCTCCCACAGATTGCTGTTACTTAATAGAAAGTACAGATAACAGATCATTCTGTGTTACTTTGCTGTGTAATCCTCATAACAGTATGGAATTAAGAGTGTTAACCAAAGTACAAATTGAGAGGAAAAAGAAATTATGCTAAAAACTGGGGTGAAAGTAGCACGTTTTAAGTGGCAAGATCAAGGTTTGTATTCTAGCAATCAAGGAAAGACCCTCATCACTAAGATTATTTAGAGTTTACCCTCCCCTGAAATGAAATTTGAATAGGTTGGGAGGGACCCTCCTGTGTAAAAAGAAAATGCTTTAAATGGAAGCTGCAGGCTGAGCTGTAGTATCATGGCTCTAGAGATCAAGAAAGACTCTTACTGACTTCAGCTAGTTAAGAATCATTTTCCTCCTCACCTTCCTTACACACCTACAGCATGGTAGTCGTCACCTCTTCAAATAGCTGGCTTGTGTGTTGGGTAGCGCAATCAAGGTTCCATCATTAGACATGAAATGAGCAGATTTTTTTGTATTCTCTGTAGGTCTGACTGCAGCCCAAAGAGATTTGGACCACACAAAAATTTTTAAAACCAGTAATAATTACATGCTGGCACATATCATGAGTTCTTACAGGAACACTGGAGAAACCTGGAATGATTTTCAAGGAAGTGGTGTTAGCATTAAAAAAATCATTCTGTAGTTGACCATAGTAAGGCAGACCATACAGATATTACAGAATTATACTTTAAACCATTAGACCAAAGAACACAGTAGCCAAGAGAAAAGATTTGTGATTGATAGTGACAGGGCAAGAACTTAAAAACAGTAAGTCCACCACGATAATAAGAAAGGAAGACAAGAAAAAGGCAATTTCAAAAGTCGCTGTAAATCAAAAATCCAGAGTCTTCCTTTCTGTGTGCGCTTTCATGTGACTATGACTAGGAGTCAGATAACTAGGCTATGAAAATCAGTGAAATGCAAAATGTAGTAACATATACCGCAAGTAAGTTACAACAGCGAAATAACAAACACAGTTATGGTGATATGGTCAGTACTTCAGAATCACATTAAAAGAGAATCCATTTACAAAATGTCCCATCGTCCTCCACTTAACATACCTTAGTGTGTGGGTGTTTTCTAGCAAGAAACAAAACCCTTGGAAGCAGTCAAGTATTTTATGTCAGCTCAGTTTCCAATTTTCTTGTACATGTCAAATTAGCAATCTATTTTGTTTGCAAATCAGCAGCAGAGAAGAAATGAATTTCACATATAAACTCAGCTAGTGTGAAATAAAAAAGACAGTAGAACAAAGCTTTAATGAAACTGCATCTAGCATCTGGGGAAACTATTTATGGGAAAGATAGACAAGCTTCTTCACAAGAATTCAGCAAAATATCATTTGTAATGCTCTGATAAAAAGTGAAGAACAGTGTAATCTTCCTTCAGCTTGGTGGAGCATAAACCAGTAACATTTTTAAAAATCATTATAATTTCAATAGTTGATAGTAAGGAGGCTTGTAAGTGTTGTGGGTTTTTTTAATTGGCATAAGATATTAAGAGTAAGATGGAAGTTTGATGAGGATGCTAATATTCAAGTTATTGTCACTACTACCAAGGAAGATGATACAAAAAAAAACCCCACATCCTCTGGTAGCAGCTCAGTAGAAACAAGTTCTTCTCAACCCTGCCAGAGCACACAACTGAGATCTCCCATTCAGGTGATACTTAGGAGTATCGAGGAGATCAGCAAGACACAGAGCAGCTCTAAATATTCAGGTCATTTGCATGCACTCTGCTTGTTCCTTCTGTTTTGGTTTTTTCCCCTTGAGCTGCATACAAAGTGATGAAGCAAATGGCTTCTTTTTCACATAAAAATCTTTTCCTCTGGAGTTACTAGAGTGGATGAGAGAAAGACAATTACCATTTTAATAAGCAAAATCTATTTTTAAAATATAGCAAGACTGATTCCTATACAGTGTTCAAAATTTGACAGCCAGGAACTTCTATTATTCAGAGAGGACATAAAGTACCAGCATGGGTAAAGGGAGCTTTTCCTTCAAAAGCTTAATTTTTTCTCATTGGTTTTTAGAAAAACTCTCAGTTGATACTGGTAGTTACTTCTGCTGGGGAAAAAAAAGGTATTGTGTGTGATGGTTGGAAGTAAACACGCCCAGTTTCTTGTCCTTGTCTGAAGACAATACAAAGAGTTGATATTCACAAAGAGATAAAATATGCTTCATTCTAGATAGCTAATTCAGTGTAAAAATTCAGTGAAAATTAAAACCTGAGTTGTTTTTATGTGAGCTATTTAGCTAGGATAAGATCTATAACGGACATGAAGGTTTATACTGACTCTTCGACTGAAGTGAAAACTGCCATCTGCTCTGCATTAGGATTTTACCACCCAGTCATTCTGAAGTTATTTTTTTCATTAGCAAATCCACTGCCAAAGGGATTTTCTCTCTCTCTGCAATAATCCAGTTTACTTCCTCTCTCCCAAGTCTGACAAACAGCCAATGATTGGTACATTTGAGTATATATTTCAGTTCAGCTGATCATTGTAACTGGACTGACATCTACTTGCTTTTGGGCTACTCCCTTTTTGAACTAGTTGTTGAAAAAGGACCAAATAACTTTATTCATAAGCTGTCCTCAAATAAACTTTCAATTAATAGCTATTACTCCCTCCCTGGCACATCACTCAATTTTATTTGTCTCTTTTTGGATAGCTTAAAAAGATGGGCTCCATAATCTCCTCTAGTAATACAAGTCATGCTTCCCACATCTTCTCCAACTTGATTCCACTTGGACCTTTCTAAGCACAGGTGACTGAATGTGTACGTAATGTTTCAGATAAGGACTTAGTGTGCTTTTTAATGGCATTAATACTCCTTCAAACCTTAATGAAAATACCTCACTCAAAACATCACAGCTTTTATTTATATCCAAAATGTATCAGTGAGTATAGGCTATACAGCAGAAGGCTAGTGAGAGGATTCCAAATTAGCGGAGAATTGAGATAGTGAAGCCTAAAATTCTTCTTTGAAGGGCTTTTACATTCAGAGAAAAGATACTGAAGCCTAATGCAATCTTTATTTTCGAGAGTATTCCCTTGAAAATTTCCTAGAAAAAGGTTAAATTGCACCTGAGACATCAATAGAGACACCATAACGTAACTCATCAATGATATGTTTTTGTGCATTAAGAAGTCCAGGTGGACAGAGAATCTTAAAGGACCAGATTGGCACAGGATTGGGTTGCTTTGAGCCATCTTTGATGCTACAGTAAATAAGTAAGTGGAATTTCTGGGCCTGATCCAAAGCATATTCAACACAGTGGAAACATTTGCCCTGATTTTCATAGGGTTTCAGTCAGGCCCAGGGAGAACTAAAACTCAGCTTCAGATAAGCCTTGTAACAAATGCAATGCAGATGTTTAGGAGCAGTTGCGTTTTCGGCTTCAGATACCTGTGAATCCATTTTTCAGAGAACATCTGGATTCTAAAGTTAAACAAAAAATGAAAGTTTGGAAAAATATTATTGTAGCTCTGATGAGAAACCCCTCTTAATTCCTTTTTTTATTTGGTGAAGGTTTGAATATCCTGATATTATTAAAATTCACAGGGATGTTGTGCTTAAGAAACACCTTATGAGGGTTTCAGCTTCTCTTTATGAGGAGTTATTAGTTCACTTAAAAGCATAGCCAGAAAGAAGAGTTCTTCATTTAAGGAGGGCAAATTCTTTTTTCTCTCCCTCTCTGTCTCTATAGATAAATCAGGAGTTTGGTCCTTCTCTACACTTAATTCTTTTCTGCAGAAACAATCAGTATTATTTCAATCTAAGATGATGCTTTCTTCATTGAGGATTTGCCTAAAGCCCTCATCTGTATTTCAAAGAACAGCTCACATGGAGGATGACCTGACATATCTAATCTGAAGCCAACAAAAGGATTTCAGGTGTCTAGAGCTTTCAATATAATTTCTTTCACAAACAATAATAAAAGAGGCATGTAAAAACCTTCTGTTTCTTTCCTATTAAAAGATAATGAAACTGAATCCTCCTAGAAACACGGTGACTTGTTAGTATCATTTGTAAGTCAGAAGCTAATCACAGCTACTACACCAAACAGAATAGGTAATCCTGTTCTGAATTGGACTCCTTCACCTCTGAAATACATCCATTTAGCTCCTATTTTTTTGTGAAACCATGAGAAGATAGCAAAGTGGCAAAACAAAACTTTTTAATGACAGATGGGCAGAAGGAAGAAAGCTCCAGATCCATAATGAGAAACTGGAGATTCCCAAGTGCATCCCTGAACTCCCTCTTCAGTCTCACTTGGGCTGTATCAAAACTCTGAGCTTAGGATGGAGAGATGCTGACTTATTTCTATCAGCACTCCCCAGGGCTTTCTGCTTTGCAAGACAGAGATCAGTGCATGTGCCTTCCCTCCACAGTGTGTGGTTAAAGCCTGGAAATTATGATTCCCTGTACCACTTTCTAATGTAGAAACTGTACACACACCAATAAATCTTCAAAACACATCACAGCTTCCTTGATAAAAGGTTAAATCACTGATATAATTTCTTTTGCCCTAATAGGTATTAAATAATTACAGGAAAATAAAAGTTGGCTAAAATTAATGATGATATAGAAGACAACTATCTAGAAAGAAGCAGGAAGTATTTGCTTCCTCCTTCTTAAGACACTAATAGTGTCCTGTTTGCTAATAGAAATTAATCGAGAATCCAATGCCATTTAAAAGAAAAATCTTCCTTCTCTCACTCTGCCCGTATATTGATTTTCAGGCTGCAGGGTCCTGGCTGGAATCTTGCCTGGTTTTGCCTACCAGAAATATTAGAACTTCTTTCACTTCTCATTCAGAGAAATGACATTTTAAAAATCCATTTAATCCTTTCCATGTATCCAGTGATTATTGGATTTTACACCAGCTCTACTTGCCAGGGGCAGAGTGACACTTTTTCTTAAACCAGTTATTCCTGAATGGAACCAGTGTGAAACTGTGCTTTCCTTACAGAGCCAGCAGTCTGCAGGCAGCAATTTCATGTGGGAAGGATTCTACTGTCTTGTAAGAATTGACATTATCTGCATATACAAGAGAGCCCACACACAGTGATGATGGGAGGGAGAGCACAAAAGCTAAAGTTCTTAATGATGCCAGTTGTTGGAGAAATGCAGTGTTTAAAAGCCCGTCCACATCTTGTGCTTGACACCTACAAAACTGAGTCCCATAGGCACTGCCCTCCACAAGTCCAACAAAACTTCACAACTTAGGGGCTTCTATGTATCATTTTAAACTATACTGGCAAGAAATCTGTTAAAAATGTTGTACCTGAGGAGCCTCATCGTGCTCCCATTTTAGTCAATGTGTTTTTAAAAAAATGAGTTTAACAATCTACACAGGGACACATCTGTGCTTATAGCTGCCATTAATAACACTGGGGCTCCAGTTGCAGCAGCACCTGTCTTACCATAAAGTTGCCTTTGCAGGGCCCTTCCCCATCCATTTTCCTTCATAAACACAAGTGAATCTGAATCAATGGGTGTTTTTCAAATAGTGAATTCCCTGCAGGAACACCACTTAAAGTACCAGAAACCTCTCTGCTTTTATAAATAATTTCTTGTAAAAAGAGCCTTGTTGCTTTAAGTCCCTTGTAGGGAGCACATTTGGAATGGATTGCAAATTAAGACCTTTATTTTCCTCTGTCTTTTTTCAACAATCCCTCATACATCTTTTTTTTTTTTTTTATTTTAAAATTTTTATTTATCCCTGTTACTAATTTCAATTCTTATGGATGTCAGGTTGTCAAATTTGTATGAAACTCTATCAGNTTTTTTTTTTTTTAATCATTCCCCTTTTCTTTTTTTTTTTTTTTTTTTATTTTAAAATTTTTATTTATCCCTGTTACTAATTTCAATTCTTATGGATGTCAGGTTGTCAAATTTGTATGAAACTCTATCAGTCTCTTTATTAAAATGATACATTTTTAATGCAGAAATGAAAGAATCAAAGATGTTAGTGAAATGGACTAAAATGAATGTGGTAGTTTTTTCCTCCTGGCAGGGCCCTCCATCAGTTCTCATGCCTTAGGATACATGGAGAATAAAATTAACACTGTAGCCAGATTTCTAGAAATGTCAGCTCATAACAAAGGATATTATGATACTATTTGGAAACAATAAATTGTCCTACATACAGAGAAAGGCTTCCCAACAGGGAAGATAATCCCTATGGCCTTCTTCTTACTACTCTGAGCTCAATAATGTCTTAGTTATTACACTATTGAAACAATCAGAGACTAAACTTCCCCACTCAGACCAGGCTGAAGCTGTATCAAGCTCAGGTATTTTCATCCCACTGCCCCTGCATGCCTCATACACTGCTGTGGGAGGGTTCATACCAGGCTCCTGCACCACACCAGTTCCTTCCGACCAGCCATCCCTGCTACCCACATTCAGGACACCAGCCAAAAGAAATGCTTTGCTACTCAGGGAGGTGATTCTCCTACAATCTCAGCTTGGAATGTAAATAAATCTGAAGGCACTATTTTACTCTGAATCACCTGTAGCTTTTTCCTAGGCTGTATATAGGCTTTCTCACATACTCCCCTAATCTGTGATTAATGAGCAAGGAAATCTGCAAAATAATTCCTTGATCCTAAGGTCTCTATTACCTAATGTGCCATGGATTGCAATAAGCTCTATCATTAGTGTTTCCTCCATGACACTGTATTGTATTGCATGCCCCTTTGAGTAAATGCACATTATTACAACTGGGAACACTCAGCTTTCCAATCCTAGGAGGCCACCATACTGCACAAAGTGTGGGTAGCTACTCATAGATCTTTCTCTACATTATTCAAACATAAATATCCCTGGTTTATAAGAAATCTGCAAATAGATACATATTAGGCTCCAAGCCCCTAAACTTTAATTTGTGTAGAGTAGTACTCCTCTTCCCTACCAGATTATATCACTGAAGCTGTGTTCTTCAACAGATCTAAATCTTGCGGTTCTTGGATACAAAGAACACAAGATGGGCATTATAATGTTAACACAGCTATTATAATGTTATCCTAATAATATCTTCAATTCAAACATTCACAATTAATCATTTTCATCTTAGAAAGCTGTATGTACACAAAGTTACTAAAAATTTTCAAACACAAATTATACTACGCTAAGCAACAAATTTTGAGATTTCTGACCAAAAAACTTGCCCTGGGTACATATCAAAAATTATGACATTTATCAGAATATCAGAAATAAGAAATTTTCCTCATACTTTGTTATTCTCATATTAATTTATAGTTTTATAAGAAACAATTTTGTTAGGTCTCAGATAGGTAAATAATTCTTCACATGTAACAGATTATTTCTCAGTCCTTGGAAGCTGAAACACACTATCAAGAACATGTTCACCCTTATTAAGTAAAGCTCTAAAGCACCTCTTAACTGCTCTCCCTGGGACACAAGCCAAAGAGAGTCATTAAACACCCTTTAACTTAATATATTTTATAAAAGACACAAAAAGATCTATCTCTCTCCTTCTCACAACAATTTGCTATTAAAATCAGTTTGTACATCTCTATCCTTTAAATGTGATGGCTCAGCTTCTACTGTCTTTCAGTGGGATTAGGATTAGCCTCAAGGTTTTTCTGTTCTCTCTGGTATGAGGAACTGTACTAAACCTTAGCATAAGGATACCCATTTTGCCACTTGATATCCATGTTGATTTTTTTCTGTCAATCCAAAGATTACATATAAATAGGTCATTGCAAAAGAAGATTTTGTCACAACCAGAAAACTAATGTAACTTGCTGTAAAAAGAAAAGAAAAACAAACAAAACCAAACCCAAACCAAAATCAAACCTAAACCACAGAAGTCTGTCTTGACCAAATACAGAGACCCAAATTAAGTGTCTATTCATTCCTACACAAAGGCTCATCATGAAAATCTTAACAATCCTAGAGGATGCTGTATATCCACCATACTGTAACCCCCACCCAAAATCAGTTGAAACTCAACTCTTTCAAAGCTGGAATGGAGCCAACTGTAAAGTACAAAACCAAAAACAAACAGTTAAAAACCCCCACAAACCCAACCCAACCAAAACTTATTATGAAAATGCAAAGTTAGACAAGTTGGACAAGTTTTACCACCATACTCTAAAAACTTTCCTGCACCTCCCTTGCCAGGTATTTTAAGTTTGAAGGGTTTTTCCTAACAATGGTGCTCTAATCAAATAGTAGCAAAGCATGTGTTTTGGCTTGCAGAAGAGGATGTTTTTTTCCCTAATCATTGGCTTTACACATCCTCACATTAAAGACCACTGGTAAATCTGTGAAAAACAGTGAAGTGAAATCAAAATACTGTCTCAGATGTTTTATTCTGCTCTTCCATGTACTGTTTAGATCATGTGAAAATAAGATGTGGAGCCAAAGCCATATAGTTGGCTATTTACCTCCACCGTGCTCACAGTGTTCACATAAAAGTCTGAAGTGCAAAAGAAAATAAACAAATTAAAAACAAAACAGAAACAATGCAGAGGAAATTATCAGCTAAGAGAAAAGATAACAAGGGACCAAATAGCATTAGGCTAGAGAGATTGGCTGAAGCTATAGGCTTAGACATCGAAGAGCAAAAGACTTCTGCAAGTGAAAGGGCAATAGGCATTCTTGCCACAGTAAATACTTTCTGCATAAATGCATAAATGCTGCTGATAAAGTGCTCCCATAAATTACCAGGGAAGTAAAAGTACAAGGAGAATGAAGTAGTAACTCAGTTTCTTCTAACCCATGTTTCATGGAGATTTTGCACCCTCTGCAGGTCCAGGAAGATACAAAGAAACTATAAATATACACGTCCTGTAATAAAATACAGTAGCTATGGGCATAATTTCAAGTTCCAGGAACAGAGGACTTTGTGGGGCTTTCGAATGTGGTACTTATGAGTTCTGCATTTATGGGGGAACAGCTGTTTTCCCCTTTTCAGACCTTCCAGAGTGTTCTTCCTCAAGAATTAAGCTATATATGATATTTATTTTTTTCCTTTTTCACTCCAAATAGGAACAGAGCACTACCCTGCTAGCTGGGTTCAGGGCACATGCAATGACCACGAGCTTTCTTTAGTCAAAGTTATTTTGTTCATTACTTAGAAATAGCAGGAAAAAAGAGTTTTAAAATGACCAAAACCTATAACATATTCAATCTCACCTAAACACAATCACCTTCTACTTCACTGTATATTGTTAGACAATCTTTCTTGTACTCGTACATATTCTTTGAACTTCTTTGCGTGAGACACTTTGTACCACACATGCTAATTTTTAAAAACCACGAGCAATCATACAACTTTTTGCAGAGAGAAGATGATTTCAGGTAAAACACAATTTGTTCTGAAAAGAGTATACAGAATGTTATTCTGTACTTTAAAAAATGAGGGTCAATATTGAAAGTTAGCAACATGTCAATGTAGTAATGTAATGAAAATAAATGGTGCAAAAATCATTCAACCTAATACACTAGCACAAAAATCAATATAAATAGATAGAAGAAATTAAATCAATGGAGTTTGGAATTTATTTCCACAAAAGAAAGTCAACCTCTAAAATATTAAAAGAGAAAAATCTTGACAGTGGCTGACAAAAGAGCAAAATAAATAATATTGTATTTAAGAGGGAAGTGAGTTTGATAGATTTAGTAAAACCAGTTACATACTAGAGTGCACCCTTATCTGATACATCTGCCCTACTACATGTTACACTGCAGCAAATATAAACAAAGTCAGTGATTGATGATAAAATTTGTGATGAAAAAACATTCTGGACTAGTACCAAGTGTATTCCAGGGAAAGACTGTATACCACTTCTGATGACTTCAATATGTATTTAAAAGAGACAGCTGCTTTCAATTGATTTTGAAACCTCCATTGACGTCAACAAGAAAACGAAGTCAGCAAAAGATCTACGATAAAATCTGATGAGCTTTAAGACCAACTCTACTTTTGATTATTTATTTTTTAAGTACTTTGTTGCTTTCAGTGGGACTCTGATGAAAAACATATTTAAATTTAAGAGTATGTCATCCTGCTTTCCCCACCACTCTCCTTTCTCACTACATCTCTCATTTTGCATATCTAATCTCATACCCCACACCTCCTACATAGTTGGGAAACCAGGGGATGACTGATTTCCCACCAGTTACACTTGTACTTTCTTCCCAATTTACTAAAGGTCAGCAATAAAACATTGTTATCCCAAGCGCAGCTACAGGTTGGGTGGAGAAGTGATTCAGAGCACCCCTGCAGAGACCTTGAAGCTGGTCGATGAGAAACTCAACATGAACTGAACTGAGCTGGCTTCTATGTGCATTCACAGCCCAGAAAGCCTACCGAATCCATCAAAAGAAGCGCTACCAGCAGGTCGAAGAAGGTGATCCTGCCCCTCTACTCTGCTCTCGTGAGACCCTACTTAGAGTATTGTGTACAGTTCTGGTGTCCTCAACATAAAAAGGGCATGGAACCATTGAAACAAGTCCAGAGGAGGGCCATGAGGATGACACAAGGCCACATGGGGGGTTTGAGTAATGCTGAAGACAGGCTGAGAAAGTTGGGCTTTTCAGCCTGGAAAGGAGAAGGCTGCATGGAGACCTCATAGCAGCCTTCCAATATCTGAAAGGGGGCCTACAAGGATGCCAGAGAGGGACTCTTCATCAGGGAATGTAGCAACGGAACAAGTGGTAATGGGTTTAAGCTTAAAAAGGGGAAGTTTAGATTTGATATAAGGAAGAAGTTCTTTACTGTGAGGGTGGTGAGGCACTGGAATGGGTTGCCCAGAGAAGTGGTGAATGCAGTGTTCAAGGCCAGGTTGGACAGGGCCTTGGGTGACATGGTTTAGTGTGAGGTGTCCCTGCCCATGGCAGGCCGGTTGGAATTAGATTATCTTAAGGACCTTTCCAACTCTAACTGTTCTATGATTGTTACCAGGCTTTATAAATTTTCAGGCTAAGGAAGAATTCATTATTTACGTCCTTCAGGTAGAGAAAATTTAGAAGATAATAAGGATTAGGTGTGCCCTAGGCTAAGCTGGGATAATTTTCTTCCTAGTAGCAGGTGCAGTGCTGTGTTTTGGCTTTAGTGTGACAACTATACTGATAACACACTGATGTTTTCAGTTGTTGCTAAGTAATGCTTATGTCAATCAAGGACTTTTCAGTCCAATTCTCTGACAGTGAGGAGGGGCACAAGAAGCTGGGAGGGAGCAGAGACAGGACATCTGACCCAAACTAGCCAAATGGATACTCCATATCACAGCATGTCATGCCCAGTTTCAGCTGTATTAATATTAGTAGTAGTATGTTTTACTTTATTTCAATTATAAACTGTTTTTATCTCAACTCATAGGTTTTACCTTTTTCTGATTCTCCTGCCCATTCCACTGAAGATGGGGGTAAGCAAGTAAGTGCATGGTACTTAGTTGCCAGCTGAGGTACTAGGGGAGGCTGAGAGACCTGAGGCTCTTTAGCAGGAAGAAGAGAAAGCTCAGATGCTATCTTATGAATATATATAAAAACTTGAGGGGAAGGTGCAAAAAGGACAGATCCAGGCTCTTTTCAGTGGTGGCCAGTGACAGGAGGAGAGGCAATAGTCACAAACTGAAACAGAGGAAGGGCTCTATGAACATCAGGAAATACTTTTTGACAGTGAGAATGACTGAGCACTGGCATAGGTTGCCCAGAGAGGTTGTGGAGTCTCCCTTCTTGCAGATATACAAAAGCTGTGTAGACATGGTTCTGGGCAACCTGGTTTAGGTGGCCCTGCTTGAGCAGGAGAGTTGGACAAAGCAACAAGATGTCCCTTCCAGCCTCACCCTTCTGTGGGTATGTCTCAGTTTTCACCCATGTCGAACTCTGTGAAGATGCCCAGGAGGCTTTTAGACTCACAGGTTAAAAAAGATTTCATTAAATTATAAGGGACAATACTTGCCTTCCTACTATTCATTATTTCAGTATGTTGCAATGGAGAGAATTGCACCACCTTTTACATTTCCTCTCTGAAACAGCTGACTCTCCATATCTTTCTTAAAAAAGAAAAGCACACCACAACCACAATCCTGAGCACATTTCCCATTCCCTTCCCTTATTTCATGTAGCTACTCAATGGTCAGCTGCTCAGGTTTGTGACAGGCTCATTACTGTTACTTCAGGAAAGTAATGCATATTGCTTCCCCAAGGAACACTAACAGCAAGAGCTTTCTAAGTACTTTCATCTGCGCAAAACTATTCCCAGTAACATCGGACTAGTCACAGAAGATACTTGTTTTTTTGTGTTTCAGTATCTTAACAAAGGCTAACCATGAAGAAACACTATTACCTTCTGGAAGAGTCACTCAAAAGTAAAGACAACTCAGAATCAGACACTAATAAACATCAAGAGAGGTGATAGCAATACTTTCAAAACCACGGCCACACTTAACCAGGTTGCAGACAAGTCACTTCCTGCATCTGATCCTGTATGCTCCGATTCATAGAACAGCATGGCAAGGTGCTCCTGGGAGCTGCCAGGATTTCGAGGGAGTAAAATCACTGTGACTCAGCTAAAACACTGAGGTGGACGGGCCACACTCATCGCCCATACTGTCCCCACAAATCAGGTAAAAAAGGAAACACCTAACCAGAAAAGCCCATACATGTAACTGTGTCCTTCCAGCACATCTTCCTTTCCAGCCCATGCTGTGGTTCAGCTGTCAAAATCTCTCCCTGCTCCTCCGTGGCTCCCAGGAAGTTCACTCCAAAATCATTACTGTCTTAGAAGAAAGGTTTAGAGGGAGGAAAACTATTGAGGACTGTTTAGGCATCTGGTTAAAAAAAGAAGTGGATAATTATGGTTGGGTTTTATAACTTTCAGACCAAGATTTGATATTATTAAAGGTAATTTGTCTCAACAATTTCTAGTCTGTTCTTTACATTATTTTAGTCAACTCCTATTGCTGCAGCACCCAAGAATCTTTAATAATGAAATAAGTAATAAGTATATGTCATAGGCTTAGTATAAAACTTTGCCAATGCAACAAGAAGTCAGCACAGAAGAGTAGTGTGGTCCTTTCTGGCCTTAAAATCAATGTACCATTATCGATTTTAAAAAATCTCTACAGATTTGTTTCCATCATTTTGCTGTAGACCTTGCTCTCTCTTTACTGTCTAATTTCCCACATCTCTTGCAGTAGCTTTGGGTTTTTTTTCTTTTTGGGGGTGGTTTGCTTGCTGTATTTTTTCACATTTGCTTTCAACAGCAGAGACCTCCTCCAGCTGCTCTAGTGTACATTCTGGTGCTGTCATGTTAGCCTGAAAAGATGAACAGAAAGATGACAATGAAGCTCATTCAACCAATGGCTTGGTAACCAGATCAAGTTGAACAGGAAGAAATTTTGTTCAAATGTAAAGCCAGGACATGAATCAGCCAATCAACTGAAAATACTGTCCTGTGAAAGCACCCTGAATCATGCAGATACACAAAAAAATTTAACGTAGCACATCAAACATTGTGGTTAGAATGCACTAGTGGCACAAAACCTCACAGTTACCACTGTATTTTGATAGACAAACATTATCAGTCCAAGTATGAAGCATTTGCCTCTCACTCTCACTGTAGAACTCACAGGAAAACACCAGTGGAACCTGCACTACATGTAATCATGGTAGTCAGGGGTCAGCCATGAGCAAGGAGGATTTTACAGCAATATAAGGAAAAGAAAAAAAGAAGACTCAAGAAGCAGAGAATCCCTACTCTGATACACAAAGCCTAGGCTCTGTGACATGTGAGATTCCCAAGGTATGGCATGAAACTACACCAGCTTCCTAACATAAAGCACCTTTTCAAGACAACTGTCAGGCAGCTATCCCAGCCTTTCCAAGCTTATGGCTCTTGACTTCTGAGCACTATATTCATATAAAGTTTTGTGCAGCCTTTAAATGTCATCCCTCTCAATGTATTTTGATCCTACATAAAAAGGTGGGGGATTATTCAGACTAAAACACTACCTGTAGACAAGCTGTGATCACAAATCCCTTTTGCAGCCTCTGACACCCTACTGATTCTGGCTGACATTTTAACTGAGCATTAGGAACTGATGCTTTCGCACAGAGTGCTGCAATGTTCCTGTGGAGAGCACACCGTGAGCATGCAAAGATGGGGAATTCAGTATTGATGTAAAGCTAAGATTACATTCTCTTTTTGACTTGCTCTGCGAACAGCAGGTGAGTGTAGTATTTTCTAGGGTAAAAGGTAAAAATTTCGGTCCATTTGTCACCACTTAAGTTTAACTGAGAAAACGGCCCAGGGGAACCTCATGCAAGTCTCCTGGCATCCTTCAGGCTCTCTCTGCTGCAGAAGAACAAGTGCAAAGTGCCAACTCATCATCACTATGGCATTTGCTTTTAGTTTATTCAGTGCAAAACCAAACAAACCCTCTTAGCATCACGTTTCTATAACAAAACAAAATCTCTCAATCACGGGCATGTTGTGTCTCACATGTGCTAAAACTCGGCGGAGGCGGGGAGAGAGGTGTGGAGAGGGGGGGTGAGAACGGGGGACGGACGGCCCCACGCCTTTAAGTGCCTTCTGGTCGCCTTGACCACGCACAGACAGACGGATACCCGCGAACACCATGGCGAGCCCTTGCGTGGAGCTGAGCAACAAGATGAAAATGCCAGTCCTGGGGCTGGGCACTTGGCAGGTACCGGGGCAGGCGGGAGGACGCTGGTCCGGCGGGCGCTGCGAGCGTGGAAAGGAGAGAAAACATAAGAGCCATGACCACAGCTGGGGCTCCTAAGGTGCGGCTCAGGCTGCGGCGGAACCCGCTTCGCTGCCCGGGGACCGCAGGTCCGGTCTCGCTGCCCGCCTGCAATCGCGGCCGCTTGTATAACCGGGCGGACTGCCAGGCAGGGCCGGGGGGAGAGCGGGGCTCAGTGAGCAAACAGCAAAGGAAAAAGGGGCAAAACAAAAAGGGAAGGGGGGTGAGAGGGTGAGGAAGGTGGAGGGAGGATAAAAATAAGAGGAGGGGAAGCAAAAGAGGAAATGGACAGGAAAGAAGCAAAAGTAGGTTACGAGAGGCTGCCTGGGTGCTGGCAGCTCGCAGCCCTGCGATGGCGTGCGGGCAGACAGAAGTCCTGTGCCATGGGACTGCCTTCGTGGGCTGGGTTTGCCGAAACTGCTTGAGCAACATTGAGAGTAAAGAAGGGGACAGGATAGTGGGCACATGCTGCTGGAGTCAAAATGTGTCACAGGAACTAATTCCTTTCTGCTCTGTCCCATTTCCCTACAAAAATGCTGTTTGCTTGGGAAGTTGGAACTCAGTTTAAATACAGGTGACAAGGAAAGTCCATCCGCAGGTGGAAATGAGGAGTTGGCAGAGGTAACACAGCAGTGAGCAGTGGCAGAAGGCCATGGAAGATCTCATGTGATTGTGTTTGCTTTCAGGCTCCTCCAGGAAAGGTGGAAGAGGTGGCAAAGTGTGCTATTGATGCAGGGTACCGCCTCTTTGACTGTGCCTATTTCTACCAGAATGAAAATGAAATAGGGAATGCAGTCCAGCAGAAGATCAAGGAGGGGGCTGTGAAACGGGAAGACCTCTTCATTGTCACCAAGGTACAAGGATGCAGGATTATTGGGACATTTAGCTTTTCTCAGAGACTAAAGACTTGTTCCATCTCTACACTAACATGAGGACCTATTCCTTTCTTTGACCTTCACTTCACGGGTGTCGTGTGCTAAAAATTCTATACTTCAATTGTAATTTGGACTGAGCCTTGTCAGGAGCCATTGAGAATTTAGGAGATATAGCATGGCAATTGCTAATCTAACAATTTCCTTGTGTCTATTGAGTAATTTAATTATACTGGTGATTCCCTTGCTTGCACCCTAGAAAGATCAGGAAAAAAAAGACAAATCAGATGTCTGAATTCAAAGGCGGTGTGCTACTTACTGGTATTCAAGACCCTTGAAAATGGTGGCATGTACAAAATGTAAGCCTAAAAGTAAATAGATATTAAAGTATAACTCCACTGCTTTCTCTTCTCCACTTGCCTCAGCAATGCTCTTTACCAGAAAATAGGAACACTTCAACTAAAAATTATTACTTGGGGTTTTCATTAGCAAAATGACAAGCCTTTGAGTATAATTAGGCTTTTGCACATATTCTTCATTTTTTTTGTGAAAGAATAGGTTTTAATTTGAATAATACTTTCAAGTTCTTCTATTTAAATTACTTAGATTTTCATTTCAGAAATTAAGTAAAATGGACAGCATTTCTCACTGGGGGCAGTAAAAAGGGACAGAACATGGGTAGCTGTGAGCTGCTTAAGACTCGGAATTTAAGCTGAAAAATCAAAATCTAACACTAACAGCCCTGCTGGGTCAGATAAACCTTACAGAGTGTTATATTTATTTCTGAGAATCTCTTTTCATAAGTAGGAATACTGACTGTCCACCTTCATGACTGACTCCTTATTTGTGGTATGTTTGTCCTGCCTTCCATGAAGATATTGGCATCCTTGTCTTCAGTGTGGACTGAGTAGGTGGGGAAAGAGTTTTCCTCCCAGACCACCAAGAGAGAAGCTTCTGTCCCCTGGACTGTGGAAGCTGTAGAATCACAGTTGGGCTTCTTCCCACAGTTATGGAACACATTCCACGAGAGATCCTTGGTTAAGGTAGCATGCAAGAAGAGCCTCACTGCACTGCAACTGGACTACCTTGACCTCTACCTGATACACTTCCCTATGGGATACAAGGTAGTACCTATATCCCTCTTCTCCTTATCTGGCTAGAAACATGGTGCATTCTCTCATCTGTGTTGTGACCATCTTCATCATGCAGCTGGGATATGCTGTGGTTGATTTGGCTCTTGTGGTAGCAAGAATTCACTAACTAGCTAGTGGTATATTTTAGCATGTGGGTCTGGATTTACACAGTTGTTGGGGCTAGATAGTCGTAGGTAGGAGCACTGCTAACAAGCCCGCTGGGTCTTTAAGGGGATGGTAACCAACACAGGATTGTGCAGTTTGGGATCATGGCCTTCTGCTGGGCCAGAACAGTGTGAACATGCCAGCTTTTGGAGATGCTGGCTTGGTTTGGAAATGAATCACAGTGCAGCAGCACAGTACTTTCACACACACACACACACACACACACCCAACTCCCCGGAGTCTACACCTGTGTAAAAAATAAAAACTGTAGAATAAAGAGGAAGGGGATGGTATCTTTTGCCTTCTGCCTAGATTTGCCTAAGTTACATAATTACTGCTAATTCCCACTTTTTGTGTGCAGGGTTGGTTTGTAGAAATATGGCCCTTGTCCAAAAAATGTGTTTGTTTTTTTCAGTTATGTAATATGTTTGAATAACCTGCTAACTTGCTATCAATCCAGTCAGAAGTGCTAGTAAACAGTAGGAAATTCAGCTCTTAACAAAAAGTCTATGAATTATCTGCCTTGAAATAATAGGCTGGTGAAGAACTGAATCCTGTGGATGAGAATGGTATGAGTATCCCCAGTGATACAGATTTCCTGGACACATGGGAGGTAAGTTAATGTTTGCTCTTGGGAGCAGGTGTGACCCCTAAAGATGGAGCAGAGATCTGTGTGCACAGTGAAATTAAAGAATAGGTTTGGATATGGAGGATAGTCACAAAAAAGCTGTATTTCATGATCAAAATGAGCAGAGTTGCTGCTAACTCTTGTTTTGGGGAGTCTTTACTAAGACTAAAGAGCAGGAAGCTATCAGCACTGCAGGTGCTGTCATAAAAAGATTTGAATGCGTGCAGTGGAAGAATTGAAGCCTGGATTAATCCGGGTGTGGTTGTTGATTTAGTGGGTGTTTCATACAGATATGGAATTCTCATGCTTTTCAGTGTTGGTTGTCAGCATTTCTGGCTGTCCATCAATCCTCCTTTCTTTGTGCACTGGAAGGATTCAGGGCCTGCTCCTACTATGTGCACCTCTGTGATGCAGCCCTGGGAATTAACAGTTTTCTCTGCAGCAGCAGATTACAGGTGCAAGGAAGTATTTAGAGGTAATTGAGTATAAGCTGACATCCTTCCTGCTATGCTCTTCCAAAGCAGAGGTAGTGTGCAGGCAGGGGAGGAAGTGGAGGGTCACACTTGCTTTTTAAGCTCTGGTAAAATGATCCCCAAAGAAGCCAAAGCAAAAGAATTTTGCTTCCTGCTATAAGAATGTCTAAGCCATTCTTATATTACTTTCAAATCTGCACTGGAATGTAAAGCATATGGATAGTACAAGTTGCAATCTAGTATGAGTTGCTCATTGGTTTTTCATTAGCTTTAGGGAAATAAAATAACGTAGTTGACAGTATTACCACCTCATAAACACATATTGGTTGACTTTACTTATTAGGCCATGGAAGAGCTGGTGGACTGTGGCCTGGTAAAAGCCATTGGTATCTCCAACTTCAACCATGAGCAGATTGAAAGAATCTTGAACAAGCCAGGACTGAAATACAAGCCAGTAAACAACCAGGCAAGATTTTTGTTTCTGTTGATGTCAACTAACCTTGAAATACTCATGCTACACTTCAGCTCTAAAACTGACTTCTGCCATGACCTTTAAATAGCTTTGGTGCCATCGAAAGGTCTCGCAAAGCACTGTAGGTACCTCTAGTTGTCTGAAAGACGAAATCAGTGCTGCCTGCGGTATGCAAGTCTTTGGTACAGTGTTAGTGTTAACGGTGTTTAGCTGACAGGGATGTCAACAGAAATTTTTTTTTGTAGACTTGTGTGTATATATGCAGTGGCAATTTGAGAGCACAAACCAGTATGGATTATGCATATCACAGTAATATCAAACACATGAGAACGTATCATTTTTAGATAGTGAAAAACAGTGAAAATATCCATTACCTTGTATAAGACCTTGTGTTTTTCTGCTGTATATTCTCTTTCACATTCTCAAGTATGACTTGGACTTAGATGTCACAGCCAAAGTTGCCACAGGCCCATTTTTTTCAACCCTGGGATAACAAGCATAATCCCTACTGTCAGCACGGGCATGGGCATGTACAGAAATGCTCTAACTCATTCACTGAACTTATTTATTTTCAGCATAAACCCTTTCACTGAACTTGGGCACAGAAGGGAGGGTTGAGGTATGCAGTTACAAAACAAATCCTTAGCACATACCTCATGAACAAAAGAAATCGCACAACAGCAGTGGCATCAGGACCTTCTTCCATATCAGACTTCTTTGCACACAGCTGAGGGTGCTGAATGCCCATCTCTGCTGGCTGGGCGATATCCAGGAAAATCCCCACACTGGGTCTTATGCTGCCTGTGCCGTGGTGCTGGGCCAGTGTGTGTGCCAGCCAGGCTTAGCACAAGGGAAACACAGAACTTGGAAAGATTTTATTGAGGGTTATAAAGTTTTGGTGGGTATGGACCCAACTATCCCTGTGTTAAAAGCTCCACAAGCTTCAACAGTTTAAAGAACTTTTGGCTTTGACTTGAGTTTGATTCTCCATGGGTGTGCCTGTGCTACACACTTTCATTGCAGTAGTAGTCTAATCTAGCACAGGACTAAATGAACTTCTGTACACAGATTTTATGTCACCATACCTGGTAGCAAAGCTGTAGCATTTAGGAATAGTTAAGTATGTGTGCATGGTGCCACATTACGCATTATAGACATAGCCCTGTGGTCTTATTATGGCTTGTGGCAACTTGAGCAGCATCCCCATGTAGACTCTTCTTGTTTCCATTTAAAGGATGTCTTTTCTAAATGGCTGGTCAAAACATGATCTGAGCTAAACTAGGGAAGCTCAGATTCCCAGGCTTCTTCAGGAATCAGGGAGACTCCTTGAAGAGAGGTTGGGTGACTTGGAGCAGAAACTAAACTTCAGGTATCCTGAGCTGCTTCTCTGAAGATGCAGTTCTGCTCTGCAGTAGTCAAGGAATACTGATTTCCTTAATTCCTGACCAGATAGCACTTCCACTCTTCTCATCTATTTCTCACTATTTTAGCACAATACAGAGCATGAGGAAGCCCTGCTCTCTGTGCTAGGCCTCTAGATACTGCTGTGACATGAATTATGTTTTTATAAGGAAATGTTTATCATGATACTGGGAGTCTTTTCTTCATATTTTCTGTGACCCAAGAGGCATTAAAATGTTATCCTCAGGAGCCTAGTGCAGTCTGCTTCTGTATCAACCACCATGCTTCTGTGCTTGCAGATTGAATGTCATCCATACCTAACCCAGGAAAAGTTGATCAACTACTGTCAATCCAAAGGGATTGTTGTGACTGCATACAGTCCCCTTGGCTCTCCTAACCGCCCATGGTAAGAAAATATTTTTCTGCAGCCTTTCTGTACACAAATCCATGCATTTGCAACTTGAATCTTTGAAGCAAATGATGTAAATTGTACAGGTATAATTGGAAAAGTATTGTTGCTTTGCTGCATATTATTTCACCCAAAATGTCAGGCTTCCTGCAGTGGAGCTAACATCTCCCTATCATGAATATCCTGGCTTTTGTTTTTCATAGGGCCAAGCCAGGGGAACCTGTGCTGCTGGAGGATCCCAGGATTAAAGAGATTGCAGTTAGACACCATAAAACCCCTGCCCAGGTCAGTGGGTCTGTCAGGGCAAACTATTCCTCCTCCTCTGACATCCTTACATGACTGATGGCCAGTCTTAGCAGATGCTGCCTTCTCTAGAGATACAGTATAACAGAGCTGAACTGCACTTAACTCCTCACACTGACCCAGTTCCTACCCGCATTCCTTCAAAATATCAGGTATTTTCTAAGAGGTCCTGATTGTGGTGGGGGCTGATCAGCAGTGGTGCATGCTTACCTCAGGTGTTTCCCCTTCTGGGGAGATTTCTTCTACTCCCAGAGAGAAGTGCTGTCTCCCAGAGAACCCCTTTCCCCTGAGGTTTACCTACAAATCATCACGCTAATTTGTCATTCCTTTCTCCAGTTAAGTTAGCAAAGTTATTCTTCAGAGAATCCTGCAATTTGCAGATTAATTTGATTGCTCCCCTTTTGCTTGTGTTCACAATGAACCATTGAAAGCTGCTTGATTATACAAGATGAATTTTGTTCTCTGTTACTTACTAGTCATACAGATGAGTTCTTGCCCAGGGTGTGCAGAAACTGCACTTCAAACAAACCCACAGGTTCACAAGCAGCCAACCACAGTCCTATTTTAAGACAGGCAGAGCAGAACAAGAAAAATGTATTCGACAGTACTCTTTTGAAGGGACACACACATGTGCAATGTTTAAAGTCTATTAAGTTTATTTTTCCTTTAAAGGACTTCAAAAAATCTTAACCCAGGTGAAATACCTGTGAGACCGAAATAATCTGCAGTATCACTGGGGTCTGAGCACTCATATAATGCAAGCCAGAAGCATCATCATTCCTCCGCCCTTCCCCTTCTCTCCTAAATGAAAATAAAAAAAGTCCTGGAGAAGCCAGGAGAAGAAACAACATAGGCCAGAAACAATTAACTTGACAGTAGACTGCAAGCAAATCCTGGCACATCACACTCCTGTGTGCAAACTGGTAGAGTCTTCTAAAGAGTGAACATAGTTGTAGAAAAGGAAATTGGTTTGTGAATGAAAAATAGTGGTAAGAAAGAACACAAAATTCATTTAAACAGATTTCTTGGTACCTCTGTGTTCACGCTCCTCCTTGTCCTTTGTTAGGTCCTGATCCGGTTTCTTATCCAAAGAGAAGTGATTGTCATCCCCAAGTCTGAGAAACCTCAGCGTGTTGAGGAAAACATCAAGGTGAAGTTTCCACTGGGAACTGCTACTACTTTTTTTACACAAGATAGGCACCTAAACCCACATCTCCTCCATGTTTCCATGGAGCACCTCTTAAGAGGCATTAGAAAGGGAGTGCAGAGATATAAAGATGGGGGCTCTGCGCTATTTAAGCATCTACACTTGTTCTCTGCAGAAAAGCATTTTATTCCTGTCAGAAGAGAAATGGGTTATCCCAGGGCAGTCTAAGTTCTGCTGTCCAGAAAGGCAATCCAAGTTTTGGATTTGCCCCCTGGGAAATGCTTAGTGAGCCTCTCTTTAGGATGTAAGGAAAAAGTTATAAACACCAGGCCCATTTACAGTTTGTCTCACTTTGAGGCTGTGGTTCCCCTTGGCAGGAAAGTTCAGGTAGACATCTGCTCATAAGGCCTGGCATTCTTAAATGATATCTCTGTTTTACTTTCAATTCATGCTGCTAAATTTTGGACTTATTTCTCTTATGAACCACCAACAAGAACTCTTAGACAACTGATTGAAGCAACTATTTGCAGTTGGTACCCAGTAGTCCTCTATTGTAGCAGAAATATTTACCACTGGTTCTAGTATTTGCAATACATTGAGTAATCCATCCTTGGCATATTTAGTTTTTGTCCTGTGTATTACAGTACAAACTGCATTCAACCACCCAGAACTGTAAGACATTACTATGAACAGCACCTCAGAGAGAAAAGGGCTATCTTGATTACTCCAAGGGTAGATTGGTATTTGGCTAAGAAATAAGAGGATTTCTTAACTGCTTAGTGTGGATGCAATATGTTCATTTCCTCAAGTCATGAATACATGAAGCATATTAGTGGCTAACTACTCATGAACCTAAGTAAAAAGGGCTGTTATTTTGTTTCCTTGCTAGGTGTTTGACTTTGAACTGTCCAAAAAGGAGATGGACGTCATCCTCAGCTTTAACAGGAACTGGAGGGCAGTTCCAGTGCCCCAGTAAGTTCCTTTTTATGGTTGTTATCCACTAAGCCTGTCTGTATTTTCATCCCTCATGTCTTGAAAACATACATGACCAAGACAAGGGAGAGCTCATATCTTCAGTCTTGCACCCCATTTAACAATGTCCTGGAACTGATATCAGAAGGGAGACTGATTCAGGACATTCCCTTCAGCATCTTTGTGTATTATATGCTTGCTCACAAGACTATGTTAAAATTAATGACAGAAGCAAAACTTTAGTACATTGGCAGTGGGGCAGGAAGACTGCAGTAGGGAAATGCTCCTGGAGATACTTTCTACAATACTTAAATAACCAGTTCTTTTTCTTCTCAGAGCTGCCAATCACAAGGACTACCCATTCAAAGCAGAATATTAATGCCAGTGGTTTCTGCAAGACCTCCCTGTAACTCCTTCCAGATTAGAAGATGTACTCTGAGCTTGGTTTTGATTTCTTCTTTTGTACTTGACTGTCATTATGAGCAGTTCCTTCTTTTTTAGGAGAAGGCCACTAGCTGGTGTAAGAATGCATCAATACGGATGGAACTTTTGTAAAGACTGTTAGCAGAGATCTGGTATTCATTAAGAGTAAAAAGACAATGTCTCCTCATTTCCTCTTTTCCTTGTTTTCCTTAATTAAAGACATGTTTAACAGAAAACTCTGGTTACTTACATGATTTTTTCATCCGTTATTTCAAGTGCAGTCAGTCATACTGGCTCATGAGTTGCTGTAAAGGCATGTCCTCTTTATTTACTTTACATAATTGTGATTTTTATAGTGTGAATACCTAATGATTTGGAATTTTACATGAAGTTTGAGTAACAACAATCAGTGCAGTGCTTAAATTGTTTCATAAAATCAATTATGAAAACAGGCCTGATGTTTGTTGTTTGTTTTTTAATCTCAATACAGACAGAAATGAGCTTCTATAATTCCTGTACAAGGACAATACATAGAGACTACTTTGTGGCTTAAGCATCAAACAGGATTGTGCTCTAGCTAAGGCTAAAGAACAAAGTTGTACCTGTTACCTCATGCAGCCCTCTCTGAAGACCTAGAAACTGAAGTCTCAAGTGATTCCTGGTGAAAAGTTGAAGACAGCATTGTGTACAGTGACAACACACATCAAAATCCACCCCACTGAATATAAGGACTACCAACAAAATCAGACAGACTAGCTCTGGTAGTCTCAAACATAACATTAGATTTCTGCAATTCTGCTGGCAGCATTCAGAAAAGCCTGTCCAGACAAGGGTTGGCTTTATCTAAGGAAAGCATAGAAAATATTTTCTTTAAAAACACCAAATCCTGAGGTAGACTCATATTTGGTTTAAATTATTTCCAGGTACATATTGCCAGGCCAAAGCAACAGCAGGTTTGAAAAAGACTGTTGTGTGGCACTCCACACACACTGACACGAGAAAGCCTAGCTAGGATGCTGAGTGAGCTGCAGGAAAACATGATCAGAAACTAAGATGACAATTTGGTATTGTCTGAAAAATTATCACCTCATAATGGTATCAAAATGGCAAAAACTCTGCTGAGTCTGCCACTAAGATATTTGTGTTTGGTGAATTCTGCCAGGAGGTGGTGCCAGCTGGTGGGAACAAACCATGACCACACCACTTCATGGTATTAGGGTATTAACCCTGAAACAGCATGCTTTCATGCTCTCAGAAAAGGCAATAACCAGGAGCAGAAGAAACTTCTCTGTATCATCAAGGAAAAGTGTCACTTCACATGGGGCTGAACAGGCACGCTTTCAAGAGTACAAGATCTTTTCAGGTTAAATTAGGCAGCATCTGATTATTTCTTCCCAGCTGCTTGCTGCAGCCTTCCCATTCCTTCCTGTGAAGCTGGCAGCAGCCTAGGGGGCCTCTTTCAGATGACCATGACCAGGTTTAGAGTAGGGCATTACATGCTGTGCTGCTGTTAGAGCAAAAGCAAAGCACATAGGAACCAGTAGCTCCCTGGGTTTTGTCCTTGTGATCATGCAAAACCTGGAAGCACATCGTGCTGAGGTAGACAGAAGAAACAGGATGGTCCTCACACAGAAAATGTTTTTTTTATACAGGGAAGCAGCAGGCTGTACTGCTAGATCAGAACCTACTTCGACAAGCACACTGGCTTCTGGACAATGCACAGCTCTCATTATGTACTGATAAGCACAACAACTAAGTTTTTATTCCCTCCCCCAAGAATATGTAGGTTGAAATTGCTAATTTTACCACTTGGTTGCCTACTGTAGCATACTTGATCAGGAAAGACACCCTTTGAGCTTCTTTTCAATGACACAGCCTTTGCATTAATCCTATCCCAGTTACAACTGGCTCATTCCTACTCATTAAAAACAGGGGGGCTGCTGATGGAAATATTCCATTTATTGTGGATGCAGTTTCAGAATACATTGTTTGAACAAACCATTTTTATTGCAGCTATCGGATGTATTCGAAAGACTCAGAAGAGTGTTTACAAAACCCCTAAACAAAAAACATGACAACTCACAGACAATGTCAGGCACAGTTTCACCCCCTACAGATAATTACGTGCATTTCTATATGTAAACAGGATGTTTCAGACAAGCAGGGGATCTCATCTCTGGACTGAAATAAAACATTATTCTTCTTTAGGAAGGAGTCAGATGCTGTAAGAGATGGAAGTGGTGAAAAGGAAGATCCTGGTAGTTCTGGTGCACAACATAGCTGCTAACAGTATGCTCAGGGGCTACTTCAGTTGCTCAGTTTATGCCACCCATACACTGTAGGATGTAAAAGCTGAACTGCATGGCATGTAAATTCAAAACAAGCCGATGTCTTATAACTGTGTGTTTACTATATACAAATGAAAACATCTGTAAATAAGATATTTGGGAGAGTTAAAAAGAAGCACTATAAAGATAGAGGTTTACTTCATTTTCAGTGGACTTGGTGTACGGCACTGATGGATGGCAAGAGCTAGTGTACAGTCATTTGAAACAAGCTCCAGCTGTGGTTAGGTTTTTTTTCTTTTTCATTATGGTAGCTTTATATAAATTAAACTACAATGTTTTATACAAGTGACCTATTTTTGACCCTCTATACCCTTACCTTTTCCTCTTTTAAAAACTATACTTTCTTTTTAATTACCCATTACTGGGCAACTGACATTTAAAAATTTTTAATACTTATCTCACCATACCTCTAATGGCAATTATGAAATCTTACTATAGAAAAATGTGTGATTCTGTCTTTTTTTTTTAAGCTGTGATATTGGCTAATTATGTATGTTTATGACTAAATATAATACTCTAGCACGTATTAAAGCATTCTACCATTAGTAGTGCCTTTAGGCTAAACTTTGTAAAGCTATGTGTGTATATATTCTAAATTGCATTCAATTACTAGTCACTAACAACAAAAAGAAATATCAGTACCGCTGTCAGCTAACATAATCATCCAAATTTAAGTATTAACTTAAACAAGAATGGAAAAATTGATGCTTAAAAAAAGTATGAAACAAAAAAAATTAAAACATGTTATTGATGCAGTATTTCTCATGACATGGGCAACTTACAGAAAATATTACATTGTCAACTAAAGATATTTCTTCCATGCCTTAGTCTAAAGTGCAGAAAGAAAAGACTTCTGTATTACAAAAGTAACTGTTGTTTTTATAGGTTTACTGCACACCTTTCTTAAGCAACTTCACACACATTTTGGGCTGACTTCTTTTGCCAGTTGAAATCACTGTTTAGATACATAGTTACGACTATCAGTAGGAGAGTCTATATATTTCACAGCATGGGTTTCTTTAGGAATAAAGATCTTTAGGAATAAAGGTTCTTGTGCAAAGGCAGTACTATTATGATGAACGTCTAGACTGATTATTAAATACAGTGCTAATATACATGGTTTTAACTGGGATAATGCAAAAAGACATTTTGGTAAATAAACATAAATATAAAAAGAACAATTTAGCACTTTTTCCTTTTTTATTTTTCCCCAGCTGATTGGTCCAGCATCTTTAGTGGCCTTCTATGGTTCTTTCTCAAATTGTCTCAAACCTGCTGAGAAAGAGAAAGATTAAAGACCACTTGAAATAACCCAAACACATCCCTAAAATATAGATGGCATGGCTCTAGATTAACACCATGTAAGAAAGCAAGACACAAGCCGGATGGTACTGTGCGTCATGCACAGCTTCAGTAAAAACAGTGCTGCTGCTGAGTGCGTTTGAACTCCGGTCCAGTCTGGGTGTGCAGGAGCACATGAGGCTCACAACCAGCCAGAACTGTTTTTCAAAATCAACACTGCTGAGCTTTCATCAGACTTTACCATTACCCAGTCGCAGTGTTCAAAATCAGATGCAGGGTTCATTCTCAATAATAGTACTGAAATCTTCCATTTCTGCTCAAATAATATTGCTGCAATAGCCTCATTTTCTGGGTTCTTTCTGCTCATGAAAGGCATATTAATTGCTGCTGCAGCTTTAAATGAGCCTTTCCCAGATGCCTTGCATTTGCTGTAGTTAAATGACCATCCCATTCGTCAGACCTCACACAGTCTAACAATACTCTCCAGCTACAGCAAACATGCTATGCATGTAACTTGAACAAGGCTTTGCAATCATGGCTGGAACACTGCTAATCCTTAGTCATCCTAGAAAGGTGATTTAGGTTTATTTCTCAAACATTCATGTTTTGACAATATTGCAGTGGAGCTGTTGAAAGGCTAAAGACAGAAATGGGGGGGGGTTGTCGCATCAATATTAACAGCTGAACAGCTGTAGAATTTTGAAACATGGATACGCCTGTGTGAAAACGCAGCAGTGTTTCTATTTAACATGGAGGTGTCTTATCAGAATTACTTACCATTAGTCTCTGATTTTTTCCCCATAGCTGATACCTGTTTGAAAAAGTCATAAGCCATTATTAAACTTGAATATGTGAAAACAAAGCTATTTATAACAAGAAAAAAAATCAACTCCATGCAAAGGACAGATTTCCACTCACAACGCAGCCTTAAAAGAGCTGCTAAATAGGAATGAATATAAAGGTTATATGCTGCCCATGGCTTTCTGTATGTCATTGTACTTTCTTGTACAGATAAAAAGACAGGATAACATGTAAAGGCCTAATTCCAACTGACTGACCATATGGAGGTAAAAGGCACCTTCCTCCTAGAAAGCACCCCATAAAGCTATTATTCTTTTAACAATACACTGAAATGTTACCTTAGAAGAAGGAGCTGGCTTTTCAACTGACTGCTTCTCCCAGAGATTACGTTTGCCGGACACGTCTCCTGGTTTTAAATCCTGTATTTTAAAGTTAATGTCAGAGAACACAAACCAACATTAGTTCAGGTTTATTTTAATTTGTTAGAGAAGAAGTCAAAATGTGACTTCCTTATAAAAAATTTGAGGACCATCCACAGACTCTACCAGTGACACTTTACAGAATTGACTCCACATGTTTTATGGCAAAAACCAGTTCTGTTGCATCTATTCTTAGTACTGCACATATTAGCCATAACTTATTATGCTCATCCTAAGGAGGAGACTGAAAAATTACTGCACATTTGGGTCTTTAAGACAGACAACTCCAACTTTTGCAAATGAAAAAGATTTTTCTCAATATAGATAGTATTTCTATCAAGGGGGAATTCAAAAGCAGCTTGCCTCATTATTTTAGATCAGAAAGAAACCATTTAATTAAAAAAAACCCTGTAAATCAATGTTGTAAGAATTCTCATACCACAGAAAACCAGATCCTCCCTTGCACTCTCACATGTAAGTTTCAGGATTTAACACTTCAGTCCTTCATTCTCATTTGAATTTATAATGCATCCTTTAAAACCTTAGCATGTATCAATCACCAGCCCAACAGAAAAAAAAAAAAATGGTGAATTGAAGTCATTAGTAAATAGTAGTAGTCTCTGAACATTAGTGTATATGGAGACTTTAACCAAAACTTGATAAAAACATCAAGCTGCTTGAGGAATAGCATGGCTAAAAATTAAGATGCCATATGCTAGGCTAGTAGCAATGCATCTGCTTAAGGACAGTTGAGTTGGTTTCTACCTCTGTGGTTAACAAATAAAAAGATTCACGAAACAAGTTTAGATATGAGTACTCTCCTTTTCAAAATGTTCAAATCATGCAGTTTCCAACCTTGCTATCCATAGATAGGTAGTTTTCTGCACATAAGTATTTCTAACTTGGGATAGAAAATGCCCAGTGATGAATGGAAATGTGATTTCTGCAAGAGGTAGAAATCATGCAACCAATATAGATGCTCTAGATTTGATCACAATATACAGCCAAAGAGGGTAGCTGATGGTTAAGACCTTAAGCCAACATTGTATTTCAAAAGGAGAGTTCAGCAGTAACAGAGGAAAGAAGAAACCAGCAAAATTGCAGTGAACCATTCCATAACCCTGCAATAATTTGGGATCTGTCATATAGGTTCATCATAAAGCTAATTGAGAACTTTGCTCTCTCTACTTTTAAGTGAATGTTGTTCCAAAACCCATAAAAATCTTGATGGTCACAAAAACTTCAGGTCTTTATTTTGGTGGTATGTGGTGGGGTAGGAATTTATTTACTAACTAAGAAATTCTAAGTTTCCATTTGATTCATCCTTACAAAAAAGAAAAAGAAAAAAAAGAAGAAAAAAAAGTACAAATCACACATTACAGATATATGTCATTCTTCACAGTCAATTATAAACAGGTTTACCTGACCAATTTAGCAAACAGACCCTCAAAGAAGAATAGGAGGAGGTCAGGTTCCTTCAAGCAGAGATATTGAAAGAAGAAAGAACAATCTATTGAGAAAGAGGGAAATGAAGACATAGAAACAGTTGGCTAAGGGGAAAACAAGATGTTAGCTTTACATTACTTAAAAGATGTAACTTAAGAGAGAGGAATATCTGGAGGCAGATGCTGTGCCACAATGGCTTGTGTTTTTATATTTATATCCTTCAGGGCACAATCCCCATATGGCTACCAGTATATACCAGCATTAGGGACAGCACTGCAAATCTCAAGCTCCTCTTTTGAGCAAATAGGAGTGTGAATTAGGAAAGAGTTTTTCAGGCTGCATGTTTTATAAAATGCAAGTGAACTGGCAGAAAAACGCTACACAACGATATGGGGAAGAAACCAGTTCTTGAATTAAATCCCAAAGTTAAATCATTAACTTGTCATTCTCCAATATTGATATCTTCAGCTCTAGCTCCTCATCCCCAGCCTTCCATTACAACCCTCACAAGTAGCTGTTTCTGCACCTTCCCACATCCACACTGCTGCTTCTCATGCTCCCATTTTATTGCATTGATAACATTTTCTGCTTTGATTCTTGTTGAAGCAATGAGCATGCTAAAAGGCCTTCATTAGAAATCCCATTTAGGTTCTCAAAGGATTAAAGTATTGTGCTTAAAAATACACTTGAAAGATATTTACAGGCAAGGGTCAATGCACAAATGTTTCACCCAAGGTCTATGGCTGGTAATTTCTAAATCAGTGGTGGGCCTTTCACAGGTGGTAGATTAATGTACTTCTCTACCTGAGAAGTGCTAAAAGAGGTCTTTTTAGAGCACTTCTAAGCTTTAAAGTGAGAACTGCCTTGCTTCCTCTCCCACTTTTCTGACTATACAGGAGTCAGCAGCCAGAGGGCCTCTGTGAGCTTCCAAGAGAGGACATGCAGAAAAGTTCCTCCAGAGACCATCAGCTGCTTGAAGAAGCATCATCACCACCTCTGCGGCAGGAGAGAACCCACCTGCTAAAGAGACTGTTGTTGTAAGTTTACTTACAGAAGGTTTTGGAGCAGGTGATTTATTGCTCTCTGGGGTCTTGGTTAACCACTCATTGATACGACTGGAGACACCAACCTTCAGTCCAGCAGTTTCCTGAAAAATGATAAAATCTAATCAGAAGATATTCAGAATAGCTTCTAATATGTTTTTGACAGCTTAGATTTAAAAACAAAGCCAACCCTGAGTTTTATATAGATGTCCTCACTGAGACTATGGCTAGATAAGTGTCACACAGTGTACTCTGATGACAGTGTCCCTATAAACCACACAGTACTACTAGCCTCTAGTTTTCAATAATGATAACTGTGAAATGACAAAATTATTTCCACTTTAGTGCTAATCAGGAATAACCATCAGACATAAACTTGCTGTTTCTGTCATAACCCCAAACTCCAAGCAGAAAAAAAAAAAAATCCTTAGCCAAAAAGCAGAGACACCAGAGACCAGTCTATTTTTGTTTTGCTAAACTAAAATTAAAAAAACAAACAAAAAACAACAAAACAACAACAACAAAACCCACAACAACAAAATTCAACCAAGATACAAACAACAAAGCCACACAGTAGAAGAGTTAAGTGGGCTAAAATTTAAATCATTAAAATAAAACTTTAAAAGATTATTAGAAGTTACTGAGATTTCATGGCTATCTGTAATAACCCCCTCCAGTCCATGGCTCAGTTCTTTCCTTATGATGAATGATTGTCAATTCACATACATTTCTAGAAAGGACATGTTGCCTTAAGAATTTACATGAAAAAAAATAAAGGTCTCACAAATGCTTTTATGCATTATCTGTAAAACATCATCATTATCTTGCTTATTTAATCCTCCTCTGCCCCCCAAAAGAATGCTTCCTAACACAAAGAATTTCTTTGTACTCCATTTGAACTACTCAAATATATTTGTCTAAGATACCTGATGTGGCTCTGGAATGTCTCATAACTTAGCTCAGTATGTCACCAAATTCTTTCATTATATTCAATATTGCAGCCACATAATTTTGTGGGTTTCTGAGGACCCCAGGATCCTCTGGGATATTCTTCACCAGTGATGTTAACAGGAGCAGCCAGGCTTATTCATAGGAATATGAATGGCAATGTCAGGCACATAACATAATTCATTATAATGAATATGTAAAATTAAATATATACCTTATTTGGTGTTCCTGCTCCAGAGGGTGATGAAAAAACATTCCCTTTCTCCCACATGCTCTTGATATTACGGACACCCTCAGCTGGAACTGGAAGGTCAGAAGCTGCTGGCTTAGCTGGTCTTGCAGCCTTTGTGCCCTGTAGAAGAATTAAGGCCAGTAGATTTTGGCATTAGAGCTGGAGTTGCAGGGTGGTTTGACTCTGGGCAGTGCTGGGGAATGCAGCAGTGGTTCTAACAACTACCATGAAAAGATAGGAAGGAGTACCCAGTTCAAGAAGTACCACTGAGACTCTTCCCAGTTTGATTTGCAGTTATACCCTTGACATGACCAGCTATGAAAACTGTGATCACTTAGATTTTTGCATCTGTTAAATTTCTAAGGCTTATTGCAAACTACAGCTCAGCACACAGCTGCTCCAAGGCTTTCATTTGTTCTCTTCTAAGTCTTAGCACTTGCATCCTGTGCTCATGGCTCTTTCAGGGACACTGCTAAGGAAATCCTTATGCAGAGATGGGGGGAAAAGACTGCTCTGTCATTCAGCATCAGATCCTGATTCTTTTATCACAGACAACTTTATCTCACAACTCACAATTCTAGGGGTAAAATTCAGCAATTATAGTATATTTTGAATTATGTGTTTTTTTAAAGAGTAGGGGATTGGGCTACATTATCTAGTAGCTTACACATTGACTATACTCACTCCTTTATGAAAACAGTTTAAAACAAAAAATTAAACTTCTATTTTTGCTTGGACTATGAAAAGAAAAATCCCTCAGTTCTGGCTTCTAGGCACATTATTAGCCACAACTTGTCAAAATCACCTGGGGTCAAATTCAGCATTTTGTTCCAACTCTGTTTTTTCTTTGTCACTACTTAAATCCCTAGTTCACTGAAATGTCTTTCTTTGCCAAGGAATTTCACTCTGAAGTGGCAGCCAGCAACACAGGCCCAGTTCATTGCTCTCCTAAATAAGCTGCTAAGTCAGCTTTGCCCAGGATGACTATCACCTCTCTGCTGATAGTACTCTCAGGAGCCAAAAAAAAGGATAAAACTGTCACTCAAGAGATGCTGACTGAGTCCTTCAAAAGCTACTCCAATCTTACAAAGCAGAATAAATTATAGCATGAAAGGGAAGACAGGAATCTGAGGTTTTATTTAGATATATATCTAGATGTTAGTTATAGGTGTTCCTCAAGTGTTTTGTTCTTGAAGCCACATTGAAACGGGGCTTGTGACCAAAAATGCCTGCAAGTTTTGAACAGTAAAACATAGGCTGATGAAAGTCTCAAAAGCCATTAGTAACTAGAGCCATCAAGACCTGGAATTAACTTACCTCAATTGCACTAGTGTATTGCTCAAGCCTACTGTCAATTTTTGAGACAACTGCAGTTGTATGGGTGGGTTTCATACCACTGTACAAGCAGAAAAAAGGGAGAAAGAAATTATTAATCCCTCCAGTTGAACACTGCTGTTTTGACTGAATTTATTGTTTCATTGCTTTACCTCTTCTGAGCGGATTTGTTCAAAAATTCTGCTCGCTCCTCTATCTAGAAAAGAGAGGAACAAGAGCTGTATGGTTAAAGTGAACAAAAAGGCAGCCTGTACAAGGCCAGGCTGAAATGTCATTTCAAATGTCAAAAGGCCAATCTGAAAGAGATGCATTCCAACAGAAATCACCACAGACACAAACACAGGATTTATAGTTAGGAGCCTGTTATGGATATATTTTCTGCATTAATTTTTTGCATCCTGCATATTTCTTCAGGGCCTCATTTGTATGAAGAGAATAAATCACCAATACAGAAAGGAGAAAAGAAGTTCATATTGTGCAAGGGGTTGATATTAACAAAATCTGTGTCAAATTTGCTCATATCTCCCACATTTTCTGAGTCAAACCATTAGACTAGGCCAGGGTTGGGGGTTAGCTACATACCCTATCTCATGCATGTTTTTGCAGGATTCTGACAACTGAACTTGAGCTCCAAAAAAAAAAAAAACAAACCAAAACCATCAGACTGTACCCTGCTCATATTGAAGCAGGGCCATTGCTGAGTCAATATTTACCAGCTGTTGTTATACAAATTAATATTTCAAATTTCATCATTATTTTCTAGTCTGTGTATAGGAAAATATTGTCATGCTTCCAGGGAAAAATAACCGTGAAGGTCTCATGCAACTCATGGCAAATGTCTCAATAATTTGAAAACCAAAAGAGTCTGTCCCTCAATAAAGTTTTAAAATACTTAGTGATGAGGGCAGTCTATTTGCAAACCTCCTCAAGTGTCTTCCATGTTGCATTGTTCTACTTCTTGTCCTAGGATCTACAGTTCCACTTAAGAATAAAATATACAAAAGCAGCTCCAGGGGATATAAATGACTATTAAATTAGCCTGGCTGGTTTCCTGGGGATTCCCCAGACTCAGTATGTGTTGTCCATTTATAAGTTACTTGAACAGTGACTGCTGAGGCATTCATGCTTTTAAAATTAGGCAATGACAGTCATTCCTTTAAATGGCTCTCCTCGGTGCCTTTAGCACGCTGTACCAGAATACTAAATCCCACAGCAATCCCATCAATGCATGTTTTATTTCTCAAGTCTGTATAAGCAAAAACTCCAGCAGTTTACTTCAGTGCGGAATTTGCCAAACAGGCTCACTGGAGGAACTCCAGCTATCATCTATCCAGCTCAAGGGCACCTCTAAAGCGCCAATACATATATACACACAATTTAAAGAGTAATTTATATTAACAGCTTTAGTTACCAATACATGATCTAAACACAGCCGTGAGTGGAAAGATGGGCTTTGCTCGGGTGTGTACCAAGTGTCTCTACGCACTATTGTCACAAGGCGGCAGCAGTACACCAGGCAGGAGCGGAAAAGCCGCCATGCACACAAGTCGGGATCTACGGATCTTCTGTCTGCTTCAACAGTTCACAGCTTAGTTTCACCCAGAGCAAATACAGTCGGCATTGCCATAAAACAAGCAAGTTAATTATTATATCAAAAGTGACTAGACACATCTAATTTAAATCCTCGAATATGGTGTAGGAGGAAAATCTTCCCACAGTGCTGAGTTCTGGGCCACAAAAAGCTTAAAAAAATCCTCATTGAAATGATGAATTATACCAACAACAAAAGCCACTGTTTTCTCCCCTGCTGTGTATAAATGGGTAATTCCCCAGCTATATCAGTGAATCCCTGGCTGTCGGCAAGAACAAACAATATGGACTGACTCAAAGAACCTGGTCTAATGGTAACTAATAATTTATTGATAGCATCTTATAATTTGAATGAACTGAGAATCCACTTGACATCTTACAAGAGGGACAGCTCTTGGCTAACAGTAGACTGTTTCTAGTCTTCCTATGTTAAGGAGGGAGAGATTTTCCACACAGCAGAAAAATCTGGCTTCATCAGTCATTGGTGAGAGGTATAGGTTGTAGTGAAGAGGGACATATATTCTTGGGGTCATAGTAAATAAGACATGGGGTCATTCTTTATGTATTGGAAACAGCAGCTCTCAGAGTACCTGCCCTGAGTTATTTCAGGAATAAGTCATGGATTGTTCAGAACAGGAGAGTGAGTAAGCAAACCAGAAAATAAGTTAAAGAGGAAAGCAGAGTTAGGAAGTGAACCCCAAATCAGAACCAGGTGCCCTGTGTGGACACATTTTCTGCACATTTATAAGAGAATTTGTTCTAGAGCATCTTCCTCAAAATTCAGCATGCATGAAACAGAAGCACACTTTGAATACACTTAGAGAAAACACACCTGTATACACACATGTGTTCAACACATAGGTCAACTACACTCAGACTGCACAGCAACATCTAAAGGTCATATATCTACCATACACCACACAAACTCCATGCATAAACTTTAAAATGTTTGCCACATACTGTAAAGAGTATTACAAAATAGATCTGTAAGAGAAACAGGCAAAGCAAGGTGGTTAGTGCAAAATGAAAGATATTTTCTCAATTTGAGACCAGGATATACAAATTACTTTTTTTTAATGCTCTCATTTTAACAAGATCTTATTCAAGAGGTTGGACTATGCTTTTTCACCATGGAAGAATTTCTAAACCTCTGACACAAGACACACATACTCCAAAAATGCAGCCTCTAATTAAATTATGACCAGAGAGAAAAAGCACAGGATGCAGGCTGCATCTCTCCCACATAACCTGAGTTGCTTGAAAGTTAAGCATTTAGTCAAAATTACTCATTTTGGTTCCTTCTACAGCCAGTGGAGAAGCAGAGAAGCTCACCTCACCCTAGAAAGGTAGTGTTGCTTGTCCACGGAGGGTGGCTCCTGCTCTGTTAACTACTGAAGAAGTTTAGATTAGACAACAAAATGCTTAGACGGGCACATACCGTCCTGCTGGCAAAGTCAGATGAAATGAAACCAATGGTTCAATTTTCACACCCGATTAAGGCCTTACTCTACGGGGTCAGTACATATAGGTGGCAAGGAATAAATTAAGCAAGATGTCATACAGAGATATATGCATGCATTTATCCACATTCAATATTGCACAGACGTGTTTTGTTCAGTGATTGTGCAAGAAATGTCTTGCCTATTAAAAATGCAGTTGAAGTGTGAGTGTCAAAGTACACTGGCTTCCATCTGTATATTCTCCAAGAACAGAAACAGAAAGAGGAATTAATTAATACACAATTTGAGCCAATGTCTCAGAAAACTAAAACCATCTAGATATTCCCAGTAAAACTTGTTTCATACAAGCGTATTAAATGATTCTTGGGAATTTTAAACTGATTGTTAGATGTCATGTCACAGAAAGTGTTGTAAACTGATACATAATGAAACTCTTCTCAAAAAAAAAAACAAGTCAAGAACGAAAAGGAATAAGAAATGCACACAGAAAACAGAAATCCCTCTATTATAATTTTGCCTCATGCCCAACAGGTGGAAGAACCTAATGGAAAGCCATTTGTAGTGGTAGTACCTAGGAGTAGAGGGACTTTTCCTCCCCAAGTGGCTCATGTGTTCTTTTGCTTCATTAAGCACAATTGGGCTTTTACACCTGTGCAGAGTGCACCAATTTACTCCAGTTTACCTGGCAGACTAGAGGTGCTGCCAGCAGCATCGAAGATGGGGGAAAAACATACCTCACAAATTGTGTTCTTACCACTCTATCTTCCCTCTGCTGCAAGAGTTGCTCATCGAGAAAGAACTGATTGTGTGCAGTCTCTTTCCAGTCACTGCTCCAGCTTTTAGGTACTGAGAGCATAATGAGATAGGACAAGACAGGTCTTTAAGAAAAAAGAAATCTCAAGCCCTGAAAAGTCCTATCTTCTGGCCCAGCTGTCAGCATTGTCTTGCAGAGAGGTGGGCTGCCACATCAGCCCGTGTTTCCCAAGAGACATTTTCTACAATGACAGGAGATACCGCAGGCTCCCAGCCTCTTGCCGTGCTTCCTCCCCTCAATGCCTGACAGCTTTTGCATTTCTGTAGTGGTGGAACTCGCCCCCCAGAGGAGACTTAGTACTGAAATATCCTGTTCTCTCCTGATTAACCTAGAGGATGGTTAAACAAGAAATCAGTAGCACTTCTTTGCAAAGAAAACATGAGGAATGAACTTGTCTAAAAAGGAAAATGAACTAAGATTAAGCAGGAAAACTCATTCTTCTACTGCAGAACCATTTGTGTGAACTAAACCAGTGAAAGCATGAGCTAGAGCATGATGGGAGAGCAGAAGATGTTGTTCCAGTCTTTGTCCTTATAAAATAAACCAAGAGAGAGGGCAGAGGTTGAACAGAGGTTTGATACTGCTGCTATTGCCCACAGGGACTCCACCGGCCCTGAGAAATCCAAGCTGCTTCTGTCCCTGAGCTAGTGATGGACTTTCCATGCTTCCTTTTCACTGTGCCCTCAGAAAGCACCAGCCCTCATGCTGTCACTGGGAAGACTTCATGCTGATGTGCTAGTTGTGCTGAAGTAACGTCTCAAGTTCCAGGGAAATACTGTTTTTAACAGTTAAAACAACAAGACCTGTCAACACAGTGTAGGCTGTGATTTATTAGAGGCCTGGCAGTAGTTCTTTCTAAATATATGCATATTATGCCTGTGTTTTTATACCTACATTTATATAGGTACATCCATGACCCATGCAATACATGGAGATGGGTTGCACATCTTGGTCTCTCAATTCTGAGTCTGCATGTCCTGCTGGGCCATGCGCTGCCTGATGGATAAATGCAGTGTCCATAAAATGTTAATATGCCACACTGCTTTTCAGTTATCTCCCTTCTTTCCTCTGTTCTTCTAGTTCAGTTAGTAAACAGCATGCCCTACTCTCATTATCTAAGTTAATCCCAGGAAGTTCTTTTTCTTCCCCAAAATTTATCACATCTGGAAGGACAAGGAAGGAGAAAAAGATGCTATGCCAGATCGTGATCTAGAAGTCAGAATGTGCACATGTATCATACAGTATTTTAATAATGAGCCTCCCTTTTTCATTATTAATTCCACCCACCCACAGTTGTGCATTTAGGGTTCTCACATGACTCATCTAACCAGATGATACATTCATCAAGAGAGAAAATACGTGCCAGATGCTTTACAAGTCAAAAGATAACTTGAGAAGTGCATAACAGACAATGAGAAAGCTGTGCACCAACCAGGTTAGACCAGCCTGAGAAGTCTGTCCAAATGAAAGGTATTAAAATACCCTGTCTTCTAAAAACTGAAGTTTGACATTAAATTTGACATTAGGTTATTAAAATGATATTATTCTCTCCTAAGCTATTGATCACAGAAGGCCAAGAAACATTTTAGGTAGTGAAGTTCAACAGCATTATGTATCTATTCTGGCCACCCACAGACACTGGAGGAAATACATACAGTGTGACCAATTTCTCAGAGATAGAAACAGAGAAAAAATATGTACAATATGTATCAGGGTTTTTTACAAAAAACTTCCACCTAAAGAGCCAAAAAGCCCAGCATCAATTATCACCATTCAAAAAAATGGACCTTGGCTGATTAAAGACATTTGGAAAATTCCAGTTTTCCTCTAAGAGAATAGTACAGCACTTGTCCAAAATTTTTCTGAAAGCTATTAACCTCCTGCCAAATCCAGTGTTTTTCCCACTATCCCCAAAATGATGATCTATATATTATGAGTTTTCAAGTATAATTTCTTTTTTTTTGAGTCATCTGTGAACCAGAGCTCCAAATATATGTCACAAATGGCATCTAATGAGCAGAAAGAAGAAAAGAAAGCCCTCCCAGGAGGGTTGGGAAGAAGCTGTACATTTATAGTGTCTGTTATTGACATGATCTTTTGCAACCAAAATGGCAAGACCATTTGCTCCTATTATCCAATAGGAGCATGTTATAAAGCTTGGAAATCTTCATTTAGAGCTATATACATTTTGTCATTGTATTTCAGGTTCAAATGCATCTGAGAAGTCAAAGGCAAATTCCGGTCAAAAGCATTTGAACTGAACCCAAAACATCATAGGGCTGAAGCTCCAGATTAGTTTGAAGTGTAGCTCACTGTGACCAGAAATGTGATTTTGACCAAACACAGTCTGTCACTTAACAAATACAGTTCTTAATCCCATAGAGATCCACTTCATGGTTCAATGAGTTCCTACATGACAGCCTCCTGCCTGATTCCTTTTTCTCCTCATGCCCACTAAGGGGCCTTTTTTTGGCAAACACTTTGGATTTTTAAATTATTAATGACACAAAATGAGAAAAGGAAAAATAGTTGAAAACAATTAATAAATCTGTAGTTAAAACTTGAGCTGAAAAGGCAAGTGGACTGAATACCAAAACAAAGTTTCCAGTAATTTCAGTGGGGCCAGGATTCCTATTCCATGCTGAAAGGCTGATTTATCTGTCTTTCAATATAATACAGGCCACAGAAGACCACTTAGAAATTCCTGCAGAGATAGAAGTTTTGGGTCTTTTTCCTGTTATGTAAGAAAATGAAATCCAGCCCAGTACTTCTAGATGTTATTTTTAGAAGAATTAAACATAAACTAGAACTCCCACATGGGGCAGTTTCAATTAATGATGATTAGGCTGCATACATTTAAAGACAAAGTAAGCTGGCAAGGAAGAAAGTAATTATGGATGTGGAAGGAGAGTGAGAACATTTGTGATCTTTATCTACTCCAGCTCACAAAGTACTCCTATAATAAATTAACATTGAAAATTAACACAGTAATACAGCTCTAAGTTTCCAAAATAATTTTATCTTGAAGGTAAAGATCCTTTTTTTGACATTTTTCATCAACAACAACAGATAAACAGTCTAGATTCTATTTTTATAAAGGATCTCTAATTTTCAATCATCCCAGTCAACAAGTCTTTCAGCAAAAACATTTCAGGCTAACGTTTATTTCAGAGCATAGTCTCAGGTCTGATTTCAAGTATTTCCACACTGCATTGATTTTTGGCTGTTGATTTGGACTGCAACCCCATTATCTTTCATGTACTGTATAGAAATTAGCAGGGAGGTTACCTTGAGAGATGAACCTTTAGGACTGAAACATTTAAATGGCTTCTTGTCTTCAGATACACCATCTTCTGGCATTTTTTGACGTTTCTCAGCAGCTTCAGCCCTTCTCCTTTCAATTTCTTCCTTCATTCTCCTCTTTTCCTCCTTATAAAAACACGAAAGGTCACCTACTCTTTCAGAAGCTACATTACCATTACATGGCTTTGTAGTCCTGCAAATGTTTACCACATTTTCTAAGAACAGACTTTTATGCCAGTCAAAGAAGTACAGTGACCTATCCAAAACCTAGCAATGTATTGCTACTCATATATCACAGTGTTAAAGAAGCAGGAAAGACAACTAGTTGGTGCTGTTTTGGTGTCTTCTCACAGTGAGGTCACCAGATTTTTGCCATGTAATGCTACCAGTGTCATATAAAGAGAGAGAAAAACCACATTTATAAAACCACTCAAATTCGGTTTCTCTATATCATGTGTCACCATTTTACTCTTCTATCCATCTACTCTGGCACTTGTGTCAAAGCTAAGAATGTATCACAAGGAAAAATCAATCGGTGCCCAAAAAAGTGAAGAATCAATGCTTACATCTTTTCTTCCAAAGACAGAACATTAATTTTTACTTCATAAGCTACGAGTCAAACCAGAAGCCCTTAAAGTATAACCATTGTAACCAGTGGTCATCAGGATCTAACCCACAAGGTACCGTTTTATGGTAAATATCTTAGCATATTAAAAGCAATTGGCATTTAGCTGCCAAACACTATTATTATTATTAATCTACTATTAGTTTTTCAAACAACTAAGATTCCTAAATGATGCACCAGAGATTTGGAAATCCTATTTATAGAGTCCCTTGGCAGAGGAAGTACAAGCAAACAGATGCGCTTGGGTACTCAATACTTAAATAGACAAGAATGACTTCCTAATGAGACGTAGCGCATCATACCTACATATAACATTAACATTTCAGCTCATCTGCAGCAGATAAACTTTGCATGCGCTTTGTAATTCAGTTTGTGTAATGTCGAAAAGACACCCCAAATAAATTAAGAACTCTTTGTCTATAACACTGCTCCCAACATTTTTCATCCCAAATAAGATGAAAAATTCACAGCTATCACAGATTAAATCCTGACTCGGGAAGACATATATTAGAGCCCTGTATTTTATGATGCTAGAACTGTTAAGTTTCTTTCTACCCTGGATGACTGCATGTTTTATTTTGGGCGTGACCCATCTATGTGCTGTGGTCACTTGATATCAATGCTTCTAGTTAAATCTGACGGCTAGAAAACAGGGTGGTTTTAATGCTGGGTAGTATATTCAAAATCAAGGTCTGTTGCAATAAACCATCTCCTGACAGATGCTAAGAAACAGCAATGCTCAGAAAGGAACAAAATCCAGAGGGCCCAGCAAAAGGGTACAATTTGAAGTAAAGGTTCAGCAGCAACTCCCCACACAGCACCATTAAAACCAAGAAGCAGCAGCACACTTTGGCCTGTATGTATAGTTGTGTTTGATCTTGCTTTCCTTGTTTCATGCTCATTCCTTGCCCATGAAGAGTCTCCCATGGCCTCATTCTGCCATTTTGTTAAATACAGACCCATTTACCTACAGCCCCTTCTTTGCTTTAAAGTGTCTTTACAGACACTGCTGTAAAGTGTTATTAGCTAATGCAAGGCCAGTGGAAATAAAGCAGTAACAAGGGAATAAAACCAGAGTCCAATACTTCATATTTTGTATTTACCTCCTCTCTGACTTTCCTCTCAGCCTCTTCCTGCTTCTTTTTCTGCTCCTCTTCCTCCAGGATTTTTCGGCGCTCCTCCCGCCTTTTCTTCAGTTCATCCAGCTCCGCTGCCGCCTCCTGCTGCTTCTCCTTCAGCTTCTCAAGCTCATCATTCTCACCTCGGCGACGGCGCTGATCTTCTAGCCGCTTTGCAACTTCAACCTGAGAGCCCAGCTTTGCTTCCTCAGCATTTGTGGTCCCCTTCAAATTGGAGCGTCTAGGAAAAACATGAAATGGAAGGTGATGCAACATGGGTTTTGCCTTGTTCTGGCCAGATCCACCCACTGCCATGCACTCAGAAACAACATGAGAGCCTGTCACTCAAAGATATTGCCTTATAAGACCTTTTGCTCTTTGCAAACTATGACAGGCCCCAAACATTTTCATCAGGAGTTAGTAAGCTGGGATACTGAAAAGAACACCTCTGCCACCCACTGCCAGCGAGGAAAGAGTCTTTCATGTGTTTGTGTGCACAGGAGTTGCACCACCCTGCCTGAGAACTCAGGCCAGCTCCATTTCTAGGAGAATTTAGTAACTGAGCTTGAAATATTTAATATATCATGTAACTTCAGCAAGAGGAGTTGTATCTCATCAGCATCTCTATGGTATAAACTGTAAATTTCACACCTTTGCTCTGCAATATACAGAAGGAACACTTTCAAAAGCCTATTACACTCCATACAGACAAAGCAGTGGAAAGGTGTAACTCCTCTTTGTTGATTTTAAATGAGATAAATTTACATATAAAAATCACATAGCAAAAATATTATGCTATGTTCTGTGTGATGAAAGACGCACTAACCCTTTGCTTTCAAAGGTATTTTTTTTATAAACCCTGTGAAAAAAGAGAAGTATCTTTGGGGACAAACAAATTACTTGGGGAAAGCAGGATATAAGAACAGGAAAGGAATCTTACAGCTTCAACAACGTTTTAAAAATCAAAAAAGGGTCCTATCTAACCTATAACAATCACTCTAACTCTCTCAGCCTGTATGAACAGAAAAAGGCTCATCAAACATTTTCAGTAAAAGTATGACTTTTCATTAAGGAATTGGAAATTATTCATTAATGGCAACTTTCTAAAAGAGAAAACCAGAAGTTTTCAATCAGCTTTAATATCTGAGGCAGAAAGAATGAATACCTAAAAAACCTAAACCCCAAAGAACTTAAATAGGTGAAGTACATACTTTCAACAGAGTCAGATAGCATCACTTAGTTAAATAATTACCACACCAGTGTTTAGACAAATGGCTTCTCCCTGACTGTATTTAATATACTGCTGACAAGGAGATAGATACCTAAGAGACATCAGCTATTCATAAGAGAAAGGCAATGTACTTATGGATTAAAAAAAACCACTTTCTTCTCTGTTCTGTTGGCATTTGAAAAAGCTGGATATTAATGGCTTCATTAATGCAACCAGAGGGTTGCAGAGTATAAAATCACAAAATGGTACAAATTAGGCATTCCAACAATAACAATAACTTTTAGAGACAATGAGATTAGAGATGACAACATGAAGAACAAATATCATACACATTTGCAATCTGTTGAATCATACCAAATCCTACAAAAGAGCTCTTCATGAAGACACATACCTTATCTAGACGGAATGAATCATAAAACACAGGCTGTAGGACCAGAGCTGAATTACCTGTGGTTTTAGTATCGCAATAGAATATACTAACACAGAGTCCTTTGCCCCCACCAAATTGGATTAAATTCATTTCTAGCACAACATGCATGATTTAAGAATTTTATCATTAAAAAAAATTTATAGGAAAATAACCAGATTGATGCTATTATATGAATTCTGCTGCTGTACTTCAGCTGTGCAAGTTTATAATTTCAGTAGTAGGACCTGGCAATTATTTTGCAATGTGCTTACTTTGTTTTACAAAGTCTTGTCTATGCAAGAGTGCAACATCCCAAAGCAAAACTAAGGAAAAAATTGGTGCAGAGGTCTGAATGTATGTACTTCCAGTACATTTTTATGCCCAATTTCTTCACTTAGAGTTACATGTACACAATACGTCTTTCCCTAATATCACCTTATCATAATCCATTTCTGCTCTAGGCCCTATTCCCAAATGTGATTTTGCAGTGAAATCACATAAAACATGAAAGCAGAACTGCAGGATCACCCTCTGCCATAAGCATCAAGTTAATGTAAGTGGCCATGAATAAGAGCTTGCATCAGATAATGACAGCTAATTAAAGAAAGGAACTCAAGTTTTTTAATGAAAAATACATATACAACCAACTAAATTATTGTGAGAAAACCGTCGAAACTTCATTTGAAATTTCATTTGGCCCATTCAAAAACAAAGTGAGGACCAATACCTGAGGTGTGAGGTATGATTTTTGGTGTCCAGCCTGAAATACCTCTGATTCGGTGTGCATAGGTACTGAGAAACCAAAAAGTTCCACAAGCCTCTAATAAAGTACTAATTATTTCTGAGGTTCCAGTGCATCTTTCTTTCACAGGCCATGAGAAATCCCTGGTTATTTTAAGGTCTTTCTGCTTCATTGCAAGGGAATGGCCTTTATAGCAAACATCCTAAGAATGTCACTAGTTTTTTCCTTCTTTTTTTTTTTTTTTTT